>VNJU01001056.1:120198-272171 GCA_008042675.1 Drosophila seguyi | reverse complement strand
TTGTTCTCCCTGCATTCTCAGGAAAATTATGCGTTTTTTCCTTCTTAAATTTAAATTCAATTTATTTTTTTACTCTCGGCAACACCACTCTCGGGCTGTGTGTGTGTGTATTCGTCAGATACGATGCTAAATATAGCGCATAAATGTTAGATGCCTTGCCAGCGACAAGCAGCAATAGCATAAGCCTAACAAGATGAAAATCTATTTTCGCCTGCTAAAAAATATTGAGAAATATTTGGAATTTTGATCGGAGCCAAGGCAGCAGCAGGCAACAGTTCGCTTTCCTCCAATTTTTCTTTGCTTTCCAAACTCTCGAGTAGACGGAGCAAAAGGAAAACAGTATTCAATAAAGGAAGATCTTAAAAGTTCAGAAAATATTAATTGTTTGTACAGATTTGATTTGTTAGCATTTTTCTACGGTTCTTCTTCAGTCGTTTTAAAATGAATTAACCACAAATGCATCATAAAATTTATTTAATTTCTATATATAAAAATATTAGACATATTTTATAGGGGTTTTTGTGTGAGATAGTTTCTCCTTCTTTATACAAAAGATCTACTTTGCTTACCCGGAACAAAAAAATTGATAAATACGTCTAGTTTATCTAGTTCATCCGATTTAATATCGCATTTTTCTCAAGAACTGTTTTCGATATGGAATCAACAATTCAGGAATAATTAATCTATTATTCAGTTATACGAAATGCAATTTGATATTTTTTAGTAATATTATTATTTTTGGTCAGTCCTTAATCTATTACATACGTTAATTCTAGACTACTGGTTAAATCCATTGAAATATAATGTATGTATATGTCTTCCACGTTAAGATCTGAAAATTTAATTTCCACAATATATTGTGTGTGTAAAAGTTCGTAATATAAATAGTTTACCACACCTTTTCTTTAAATTCTAAGAAATGACTAATAATCACACATAGTATTTACAAAATAAAATCCCCAGAAATATCGTAGCGATTACTAATTACCTAATAACTATGGATTTTGCAAGTACAATGCCAGAAAATATAAATAAACTTTGAAGTTATTTATAGCGATTAAGGCGTAGTGTTCTTTCTGTGAGAAAATTATCTACTTTCTTTAAGTGTACTATGTCTTTAACCAAATCTGTAAAGTCAAACAACCTATATGTTTCTATAAATGTTTTTTCTTTCAAAGACTAAAATAATATAACCATATTGCATTCTACCCGGAAAATTTACATTCACCCGTATACGTTAGCTAGCACTGACAATACCCTGTTTTTTTTTTATTAGAAAGTGGCATTTAATATGAGATATATAAATACATGGTTGAACATATATAAAATATTGTATATCTGCAAAAGAAAACCCAATTGTTTATTAACGTTTTCTAAACGCTGACCAATTTATGGAAAACGAACTCCCCAAAGTATACTTTATATTCTGGAAAACCACTTTTAGACGAGTTGATCTAGATATTAAAATTTGTCTGTTTCTTACCAAACGCTCTAGTTGAATTTTCAGATTGCTTCATCTTTATTGCAATATATTATAGAAGAACAAACGTAAATTCTTTAGATGGATAGAAAATATCGTACCAGAATCTATATACCCCATTGGAACCCCCCTTGAATAAAAACACAGATACCAAACGATTTTATATGCAAAAGAATGTTTTCAGTTTATTGATCATAAAAATAGTTGGGAGTAAATAAAAATACATACATTGATTTATTTTATTTGGATGCGACTTCATTGAATTACAAAAGCTATGTCAAATTTGTAAATTTAGTTTATACGCTTCCTTTATATACGCTACTTTAATGTATTGTTTTAATCTCATCGTACAAAGGCCATAGAAATTTTTAGTTACAATTTGTATGCTGCCAAGGGATAAAGCAACTCCTAAGTAAGGGGAAATTGACTCCGGCTCAAGCGCTATGGTTGTGGCTTATAAAATGTGTTATGTACGAAATATCGACTGGTGGGCTGAAGGGATTTTATTTGTAAACGTATTAAATAACTACACGGATATTGTTTTTAGCTGGGAGGTGATTTTAAGTAAAGTGGCAGCGAACTCTTACTGAATGCTTCAAGATAAACGCTATAAAATTTACTTTATTCAACACTCTGGCTCTTATTTAATCATTTGTTTTTTTTTATGGAATGCTTAGGCGAAAAGTGTTTGTGAGTGTAATATTAAAAATAATTTGTAAATTGGACGTCGAAATGCCTTCAGACTCCATTTATTATGTGTTTTTTTTTTTGTTTGTAGATCGCAGGCTGCATTTGTTGTTCTGGTTGTAGTTGCTTTTCGTCCTCCGCGCGGGTAGACTGTCCTTAATAGTTGTTGAGATCGGCGTACTCCAGTTCCTGGGCAATTGTTTTGTACTTTTCCTTACCTTTGCTAACTTCCTCTATTAGCACCGGCAGCGAAAGAGAATGAAAGATAGCGTCAATATTGATATTTATATTTTTCGAGTTGATTGCTTTATTGCTTATAGTTTTGGATACAAATAATAAATAAAAACGTTTGAGTCAAACAAATACACAATTGTTTCAATGCTTCCTCTTATTGGTCCGCAGTCAAAATCTATCTACAAATTATCTACAACAAGTACACAAATCAATCAAAAGTCATACAAGGCTACAGGATACGGATACGGTGCGCCTACGAGCATACTACAGTAAAAACAATCGAAGAATGTGTGTGTGCATCGGCGCGCGGACAAAGTGTGGACAGATTTTGGGGGCTGTGGTCGAGGGGCGGCCGTCAAGGTCGGTGCGCTGCTTATTCCTTGAGGATGAGCTCGACGAAGGCGGTGTCGAGATCGTCTCCGATATCCTTGTAGCGCTCCTTCTCCAGGACCAGGTCGTCTGTTCAAGGTGGATGTTCGAAAAATCATAAGAGAACGCAAAATAAGGAACATAAATTAATAAAAAATAGGTTTGGAAGAAATCACTTAAATTACACTGAAAAACCTGACAGACACAAACTAAGACCTTCACAATAAACAATAAATAATACAAGAAAATAATAATTACCTCGTTTTGTTTGGGGGGAAAATAAATAAAAAGCCGGCCGAACAGCAACTGAGCTGCGTTAAGTTCGCAAAATCGGCAAGGTGTCGTGCTAGCTGTTAATGTTTTAAATAAAAAAATATGGCAAAATAATAAGGAAAGCAGCATTTTGGTTTTTGCAATGCTTCTTCGGTTAACTGAACTTTTTAATTCGGTTTCTTCGTTCGGTTCGGTGAATAAAAAATGTTTCCAAAAAACGTGCTCTTAATTTTAGGTTTTTAAAAGCAGGGGCAGCATTTGGTAGCAGTTGTGGTTTATTCTTTCGGTCTTGTGCAGCAGTCTCTGGCTGGGATTAGCTTGGTTCGATGGCTTAAGCTGGTGGTGCCTCGCCCTCGGCAGCGGGAGCGGCTTCGGCAGCAGGGGCAGCTTCGGCCGCAGGAGCAGCCTCAGCAGCAGGAGCAGCTTCAGCTGCCGGAGCAGCTTCGGCGGCAGGAGCAGCTTCAGCAGCCGGTGCAGCTTCGGCAGCCGCTGCAGCTTCGGCAGCCGGTGCAGCTTCACCCTCAGCAGCGGGAGCTGGGGCAGCACCCTCAGCTGGAGGAGCAGCTCCATCGGCCGCGGGTGCAGCACCGTCAGCTGGTGGAGCAGCACCATCGGCTGCCGGAGCAGCCTCTCCCTCAGCCGCTGGCGCTGGCTCTGGCTCGGAGCCGGGTGGTGGTGGCTCGTAGTTCTTGACATAAGGCACCTCGGCGCCCTCTGGGGGCAGATCGATCGAGTACTCGAATGGCGGCGGCGGTGGTGGTGGCGGTGTTGGCTCCTTGGGTGGCGGAGTCGGCTCCTTGGGTGGTGCACCCGGCTCTCCGGGCGCTGCGCCCTCGCCCTCGGCTCCGGGTTCCGCGGCAGCAGCGGCTGCCTTCGCTTCCGCCTCGGCAGCAGCAGCGGCTTCCGCTTCCGCGCGCGCCGCTTCCATGGCGGCCAGCTCCTCGGGCGTGGGCGTGGGCAACTTTGGCGTTGGCGGCTTGGGGTTGCGCGGATTCCAGAAGGGCTCCAGGCCCACAATCAAGTCCACAAAGGCTTCGTCCAGGCTGTCGCCAATCAGGCAATAGCGCTCTTTTTCAACGATTAGATCGTCTGCGGATCGACGACGCGGTGCGGTGATGTTTGTGAGAAAAGCAATGCAAGCGATGGAGTAAATGGGGGATAGAGCATAGAGAGATTAAAAATAAGGAGTGAAAGTGAGGCAGAAGCATGAAAACTAAAGAGTAATCCTCAAGGCAGTTAAGGATGGAAACAGCGGGAGCTGGAGTGGACGTGGGCTCGGAGGGGGCAACAAGCGAGGGGGTTCGTTTCAGGGGTTCCCGGTATTGTTAGTGATAGGAAAACACTTTGGCCAGTTCTTTAACGACGAGATCCGTCTAGAGATCCTTTGCTCTATATTCTTTGATCGCAACAAATCGACATTTCCATAGTTTTATTTTCTAGGCAGGTGGTGCCTCGGCAGGAGCAGCAGCAGCGGGAGCTTCCTCGGCAGGCGGTGCTGGCGGAGCTTCGCCCTCAGCTGGGGCTGCTTCTGGTGCTGGGGCAGCTTCGCCCTCGGCCGGTGGTGGTGGTGGTGGTGCAGCGGCAGCATCTCCCTCGGCAGCTGGCGCTGCTGGCGGAGCCGCCTCGCCCTCGACGGGTGCAGCTGCTGGGGCTTCTCCTTCTGCTGGTGGAGCAGCTCCCTCGGGCAGGGCCTCTGCGGGTGGCGGGAAGTCACCCGGCTCGGCGTTCTTCACATACGGCACCTCAGCTCCCTCTGGGGGCAGATCAATGGAGTACTCGAATGGTGGCGGTGGTGGAGGAGTGGGAATCCTAACGGGTTCGGCCGGAACAGCTGCCGCCTCGCCGCCTTCACCTGCCGCTGCTGCTGCTGCACCCTCACCGGGTGCAGCGCCCTCCGGCTTCTCACCACCCTCGGCGGCAGCAGCACCCTCTTCTCCCAGAGCGGCCAGCTCCTCGGCCCTGGCCTTGGCCTCAGCTTTGGCCAAGGCAGCTGCCTCGAGTTCCGCCTTCTCCTCCTCGGTGAGCTCCGGTGTGGGCGGCTTGGGATAGCGCTCGTTGTAGAAGGGCGGCATGCCCATCATCTCCACAAAGGTCCAGTCCAAGCTGTCGCCGACGAGGGCGTAGTGCTCTATCTCCTTGATCAGCTCGTCTGGCATTTCGGATGGTTTCGGTGGTGGATGGTGTGGTGGTGGTGGTTTAGTGGAGCGACGGGTTAGAAATTCGGATTAGAGCAGATACGAGAGAGTTCAGAGAGAGATCGGGGCGAGAGAAGAACCTCCAGTGGCGGCCAATGTGGGTTGGACGCACGACAACACAATCGGTGGTGGGGGGGCCAGACACTGACACTGACGCTGGACGGGATTGGGCACACGTTTTTCGGAAAAAATACTTTATTTGTGCAAATTGCAGCAGCATGGTTGAATGTATTGTATATAGTATGGTATGTATAGGTAATATATTAAAGTATAAATAATTAATTTATGTAAATCGTAAATAGATCGAATTTCAAATCGAATTTTCAATGCCATTTCTTGTGTTGCAGCATTCTTCTCCTCTATATATTTATTAATGGGTTATTGGGTGGCTTTTCTGCTTCAGAATCGGAGGCGGGGTTAGTTAAAGTGTGTGGGAATAGGGTATCGTTTTTATTTTTCAAATAAAAGCTGGCTCAATTCGAATGATGTGCGGCGCTAGTTTGTCTTGTTGTTTCTGGGAACCTCTCTCGTAAGAGGTGTGGGTGTGGGTGGGTAGAGGGTGTGTGTGTTTGTGTGTGGCGGCAACTTAAAAGTAGGCAAATATTACACAACGTTTTTGCAAACACGACGACAGTTTGTTTAAATAATGTATAAACAAGGTAAACATTAGCATATTATTAATACAGTTAAGCTGGCGACAAAGAGTACAAGGTGTTTAGCATAGAATTTTTACTCTTTAAATATAAATAACAGCGATTGGTTTTGTTTTGTTTGTCTCTCTCTATATTTAATACACGTAAACTACTAAGAAGAAGGCGGCACTTGTGTTGTCCAAGTTTGTTTTGTCATCGACTCGTCAAAAATACAAAAATACACAAGTATACAAGGTATAATTTATAATTTAAAATTTATATAAGTTATATAAAAAGTTAAAACAAAACAAGGTTTTGGGGTAGCAATAGCAAAGAGTATAAGTAAATGGAATAATTAAAGTTTTTTTTGTTTTGTTTTTGATTCAACGAAAATTGTATTGCAACAGTTTAAAGTTTCATAAAAAATGGCGCTAAATGCCAAGTCAATGGAAATCGAAATCGCAGATCAAAGGTAAACGTTAATTGGAATGCGCTTGCTACGAGAATGTCTTGTTTTAGTTTTCTTTCGGCCTTTCCATCATCATCATCATCGTCATCTGCTTTTGTCTTTTAGTTTTTATGTTTAGAGTGTTTTTTTGTTTAACGCTATTTTCTTTTGATTAACTCAACTCTCCCCCGTTGATGGCGTCGCTTCCGCATCCGTTTGGAAGACACCTGGCGTCCTTGGGTGTTGTGTGTGTGTTGTGGGTGTGTGGGGTGTAGGGTGGGCATGTTTGGAGATAGATGTGTGTGTGTGTGTTCTCTAGTATATTTAATTATGGAAAGCGCCAGTTTTGTGTGCGTTTCTTGTTTGTTTGTTTGTTTGTTTTGACGTCAAAGCAGGCAGTTTAGAGTTCATTTACAAAGGCGCAAATTACGATGTTTACATGTTCTGTATATCTTGTAAGGTGGCCTCCATCTCCTCCTGCAGCAGCTTGTTCTTGCCCCGCTCATTCAGCAGGTCATCTGATCGGTTTTTTATTGTTTTGTTTGCAGGCAGTTTGTTTGGTGTTTTTGGTGGGGCAGGGCGGGGCATGCAACAAATTGTTTAGCAAATAGCAGCGAGCGCAAGTTGTAGTATTTTGTTAAGCACAACGACAACAAAATAATAGATATATGAAAAGTAAACAATAAAGAAAATCAAATTAAAACAGGTAATCAATAAAATCGAGGTACATAGTAAAAGGATTTCACTAGACATACAATCGGTACTGGATATATTCGGAATAAGGAAATTAATTTTGATCCTACTTAATAGCTAAATATATATATATTCGTAAATAAACAACTGAAGAAAACCTTTCATCGTCTAAGGCAATTGTACTTTTAATTGTTTATACTGATTGTCTGTGACTACTCTTACAATCTCAGTAAAATTCGTATAAAATCTTGGACGGACATACCTTCGAGCCTGTCGACTTCCTTCTGCAACTTCTGAACGGAACGTTCAGCGAACTCAGCGCGAGCCTCAGCCTATATGGTTGGGTAAAAATATACGAATTAGAAAGATTTATAGACTGTGGAGGGGTAAAAGCATCAAAAAGTGGCTACCAACAGCAGGCTTGTGGATAAGGGAAATCATGCTCATAATTTCCTTTATCCCTTCCGACTGTCAAAATATCTAAATGCTGTGTATTTGCCTTACACATTATATTTTAAAATACACAAGCTGGGACACAGCATTTAGATTTAACCATTATTTAAATAAGCCAAGAAGCTTCCCAAATATTCTACCAAAACCAGCATAATAATAATACAAATAACTTGTGAAAGACATTAAATGAAAGTGATAACAACAACACGCGTGATGTATGAGAAGGGTTAATTAATATAAATGTAATAAAAGTCAATGTTAAAGGGCATTCAATAGTAGTAACGTTTTTAAACCTAAAGTAATTTAAATAAAATGCTTACAAACTGCTGACGCTTTTTCTTTATTTATTTTTTATGGGGTTGGTTTTTAGACAAAACCTAAATCGGACACATTAAGTCATTAAGGGAATGATATTACTTCTACGCAGTCACTGCACAATAAATTGAAAAATGCTGTTAAGATATCTCTTTAATATCTACGCCCATTCAGTCTGGGGCGACTTACAGCTTCTACACTTAATTTGAACTGTATGAGCTCCTTTTCGTAATATTTCTGATTAACGCGTGCCTAGACGTCGAGAGGGAAATACAACACAAATTATAAATTATCACAAAAATAGATCGATAGAGTTGCGAGTGTGCGTGTGTGTGTGCGTGTGTGTGTGTAGGAGGGGATAATAGTATAAAATATCTACCGAACTAAGATATCTCTTTTTGGAATTAATAATTGGACTCTGTCTACTTAACGAGAATTAATTCTTTCTATATAGGAATGCTGTGGCAAGACATATAGATCGTTAATCGGTAATTAATCGATCATTAATTGAGATCTACTTAGCAGTGCTGGAAAACTGTTCAACTTTCAATGGGTTTTACTTGCTTTTTTTTTGGCTTGCAATCAATGCACAAAAAGTTGTTTTCAATTTTAAAAACAAATGTACACACACACAGTAGTTCTTATTTGCGAAACGCCCAATACTTGCCCATGATATGTACGCTATATCGACTGATCGATCTATTTTACATAACTCATAATTTGTGGTATTCTCCGCTTTCGTTTGCTGTATTTTTCACACACAAAGCGCTTGGCATAAAAAGAAAATATTAAATGTCGAATTGACGAATATGTACAGAAAAATTTAAAATTGAGAATAACGTTTTGTGCAATTCAATATTTTCTTTTTTCTTTTTTTTTTTGGTTTTAAATAAGGGTTAACTGTTTAGTGCTTAGACTATGTTAGGGCTTAGATTAGCAGCGGGTATTAACCAACACCGGAGAGATGCACCGAGACCACGGGGCTTATATATATATAAGTTCGACTCGCTGTCGGTCGTAATATACCTCTTTCAGAGAATGATCCAAGACTTTGATTTGCGTCTCAAAGGTTTCCTCTTTTTGTGTGGCCTGTTGTTTTTTTTTTAGTGTTCAGTGTTGGCAAGCGGTTTTTATTTATTTGTTATATTGAACGCAAATTTGTAAATAATTCATGCAAAAACAAATAAGGTTGGTATAACATCCAGCAGGTGCGCAAATAATAATTGGATATTGGGCATATTTTAGCGGCAACGTAAAACAATATGCATGAAAGTAAGAGAAAATATAAAAAATTATGATTAGATAAAATGTCGGAGTAAGTATTTTTTGGTTCATCTGTAAACCACAGATACATATATCATGTCGGTAGACATTTTATAGGAATTAGTACATAAAATAACTGAAAATGGGAGGTGGCTTCTTGAAGAAGTTCCCTCTCTTTTTTGAGGGAATATTGTCTTGACATATCCCTTTCCCGTGTTGGGGCATTGAGTTAAAAACAAACAAAACGAGAAACAACAACAAAAGATACGCTGGTTTGGACACTCTCAATTTTCGCTTTAGATATAGAGATTTCGAGATCTGGGAAACTCTTTACGCTTTTCTGGACCACTTTTTGGTACAAGGCTTAGGCGCTCTCAATCGTATCTACCTCCTTTAGACGAGTGTTCAGGGTCTTGATCTGGTTCTTGTACTCTTCCTCACGTTGGTTGGCCTATATAATTGAATCGTTGTTGTTGTTGTTGTTGTTTCGCGGGGAGTTTTAATTTTTGGAATAGGGGAATATTCAATATAGATATTTAAGATCACATGGATTAAAGTTAAATTATAAAAAAATGAAGAGGGCGGTTACATCACCCTAATAAACAGATACTGACCTTCTCCTCAGAGACTTCCAGGGACTTCAGGTTGTTGCCAACCACGCGCAGCTCTTCCTCAAGCTCCACAATTTTGCTGTTGTTCGGCAGAGCGAGAGTAATAGAAGGAAAAGTGATAATCATTAAATAGTTGTCTAAAAATAAGCTGGAAACGAGGACTAGTACAACTCATGCAATTGTTAAATATAAATGTGGTTTCTTTGGAGCGCTATTTATGCCCAAACAGCAATGCCAAAGTTGACACTCAAACACTTCACTTTCGAAAAAGATCTTGTGGCTGCCAACGGAGGCGATAAGCTATGATGGGTTATGGAGTTGGCCAAGAGCCGAGACGAGAAATCCGTCAAATCATGATGCGAAGGTCTGGCAAATATTTTTGTTATAATAACAATTGTTTTTTCGGGCCGACAATTGAAAAGATTTCACTTTTGCTGGCCTTACTCTTTGGCTATTTTTAACCTATGGAAATTATAAATAAATATTTGCGTATCTTCTCTACGGCATAAATGGGGCAAAGAAACGAACGTGGATTATATTTAACTAAATGCAGTTAGTAGACGAAAAAAATAGACTTCGACATGGAAGGCGGGGGCGAATGGAGGCGTGGCAGTGGACAAACCTTTCGCTGAGCTCGACCTTCTCCTCGGAACGCTCCAGATCCTGTTCCATGAGCACGAGTTTTCTGGCAACCTTTGGACGTAGCGTGGCGTGGCATGGCATGGCATGGCGGGGCGTGGCAAGGTGTTAGCATTGTGTTAAGTACACACATAGTGGGTTTTTTTTTTTTTATTGGCATGGGTTAAATATAGGGATGGCATAGAAAAAACAGTTTTCAAAATTAGTTTTGTGTCTGGCTGGGACGGCGGCAGATTGGCAAAAAATGTGAATACGGTGTGCTTTCATTCATGATTCATGGCCGCATGGAGCAGTAGTTTGGGGCTAAAAAGGTGCAAGTTCTCTGTCAAGTTTTTACTCGATTCTCTTCGGTTTTCGGTCGAATTTCACCGCTCTCTCTCTTTTTGGGATCTGTAAAGCGCAGTGACCCACAATGTCATTGTAGCTTCAGTTTCCAGCATAAAGAGAGGTCACCTGAGAATTCCAACTTTAGAAGGGAACTTTTTCACCTCTTTTAACCTCTCATTTAACTGTTCCATGTACTGTGCTTCTTCTATTTGATCTAATCTATTAAAGACATGCTTTTAACATACAAAATATTACATGGTTTTCGAGGATATTCACATTTTTAACCAAGCATACAACAAATATATATATAGGCAAAAGCTAGCTAGCTAAACAAAACAAGAACGAAATCAAACTCAAAATTTAAATTTAATTTTAAAGGGAAAAATGCAAAAGGGCGTTTTCTTTTTTTTAATTGAGGTTAGGTTGTTGAGGCAGTGTCAACATTGCTTTCATTATTAGGCACAATAAACGGGGTTGGAACAACTTGAACAATATATTTTGTATTTGGACTTATAACGTACTTTTCACCCTGCTCGGCACGCTCTTCGGCACGTTCCAAATCAGCTTCAACCATGGCCAATTTACGGGCAACCTTTTCTCATATATTCATATACATATCGATTCATTGTTGATTGATTGATTGATATATAATACAGGGAACGTCGGGTATACAGGAGAACATATAGAAAATGTATTAAATTTCATGTAGTTTTTACACAGATTTCATTTGGCGAAACAACATAAAGGAAGCGTTGTGTATTAGGTGAATTTATCATTAGATTTCAATGGTTTTTGATGTTTTTCATGTATTTTTATGTAATGCCTTAGGATATTTTAGTAATAACAAAACTGTGTACTTAATTTAATGGTTATTTTTTGTGTTTTTATATGTTTTTATCCCATAAAACTTGTGCTTTGGTGTCTTGCGGAACCATACGAATTTTTGTTGTACTCAAGCGGTATAAATAATGCAGCAATTCAACTTCATGGGGTCTATATTCTTTGTAAATTTCCAAATTGTTGTACATTATCTATCAGATTTATTTCAATTTATACCTTTTGCCTTCCTTATCTCTTAATTTAAAACAAATAAAACCTGACTTTTGTTTTGTTTATACCAAATCTTGAACAAATCTAAATTAAACCTTATAAAGTTACCCCCAAGAAATAAAAATCCTCAGCCAAAATATTCTGGAAATAATCTAAATATTTGAACTGTTTTTGGCAAAGGAAATTAAGAACTTTAAATAAACTAATAACAATAAATTTCCACACATGGACTTAATATTTTTAGGTACTTTAGCTTTCATAGCTAACTTCCTCCTCTCGTAAAAATGAAAACGAATTTGAATTGAGGAAACTGGAGCTTCTACTAAGCTTTAAATAAACTGTATTTAGAAACCAGTTAAGCTGAAAAATTCTTTGGGAACAGAGGAAATTGCTTCTGGCCGTGTTAGACTCCCTGCCAATTGATTTTAATGGCCATGTTGACCAAATCTATCTTAATTTCCTGTTGGCTTTATGCTAATTTCTTTCAAGTGAATCACGAAAGGGAATGAATGAATGCATCGAGTTGGCCGGGTGACTAAAGTGTCGTCACATCATCTTTTAGGTGGAAAAGATAACCAATGCATATGGGCCAGTACTCTCACTCCACGCACATTTCTCGCCACTGACTCAGCCTACGTCTGAGGGTCAAGTGAGCCTCCAACATCGCTTGATTCATCATCGATCGTTTTGGCAACTGAGTTTTTAGCCGCTTATGTCATGGCCAGCGGTGTGAGCTCCAAGACCGCGAAATCTACACGAATTCATGCCCATCGGGGAGCGGCCTTCTCTTATCGCCAGGCGAGTAAAACAAACTCTTTTTTTTACGCTCTCTCACTCCCATTTACGGGTACCATTTTTTGCCGTAGTTTCTGCGAAAAGATAAGGACAGCAAAGGCAAGAATATGGCAGGGAACGATAGAAGGGGCTTATCTGCCAATGCTGGTTATCAGTTGGTTTATTTCTTCGATCTGATTGACGTGAAAAACACGCAGGCCTTTCGCATGGATCGTGGGGTGAGGTAAACCTGGCTAGTACTACAAAATGAATGTAACATTAAAGTTTTGAGCTTTATAGGTTTAATGTATCTTTGAAAAATCAATCTGTAAAATTGCACCAAATCGAATTAATTTTTAATTTTAGTACATATAATAAAACTGTAGAATTAAACTAGGAAAATATCCTCCTTCGAATGTCCTGTTTGCTAATTTGTATTTAAAATATTTCAATCAAAGTTATAAGCTTTTGGCAATGTTTGCCATATTCCAGTTGGACACTGAACCCCTTTTCCTTATAATCCAAAATTAAATTGTAATCTAAAAACTCATAAGCCTGATAAAAATCCTACAATACTCAAATATCCGAACCTTCAGCCGATTCATTTAGAAAGCCATACCCACAGCTCCGAAAACAATGTACAACAATTGGAAGTAACCAAATATTATCTGCTCCCCTTCAATAAGATAAAGTTAGTTTTTTGCTGCAATTATATATTTGTATTTATATATATCCTTTTTTTGTTTCGTTTTTGTATATAATATGTTATATAAACATTAATTTGAAAAAATATTAATCCAAAATTAGACATTTTCTTGGGTTATACATAATTTATAATTTTAAGGTGTGTGTTGTGTTTTATGCATATATATACCGTGAATAAACCTTACATTTTCTTTACAAATACGTAAATTGAATGGAAATAAACAAACAAATCGAGGGAATATAACCCAATTACAGTTTACGTTTAAAACAATCAATTCATTATCGTTATATGCTTTTCAAGCAAAGTATTTCTCATGATGGAAGAGCATAAACATATGTATATTGAGTACAATCAGCAGACTACTTGTGGACATCATCATCGTATGGACCGCTTAACATTTACTTTACATAATGCTATTGGTATTTTACAAATTAAGACACACGACGCGAGGCCCCTTCGCTGGGACCGCCTCCATTTTGGGGGGATTTGTTCACGAGTTACAATCAATAATTCATTGGATTGGATTTACATTGTATGTACATCGACTAATACATCATCATCATCTTTACACATATATATATATATTGCATATTGTCAGGCGGCGGGCATTGCGTGCCTAGATCTAAGCTAAAGCTGCCATCAAGCTTCAATCGTCATCATCATCATAATCATCTGGATTCATCATCTACTAATCAACGCGGTAAGCACAAGTTTTACATCAACTCCAAGTGATTGATTCCTGTGCCAAGTTTCGGGGTCGAGGAGAGGTCGGTCTCCTCTCTCATTCAATTCAAATCAAATCAAGTCAATTCGATATGTTCGCTTTTGGCAAAGGAACCAGATCTCAGGTGTCGTTATTGGGATTGTTGTTGTGTTCGGGGCTTGGTGTTGTGGAGGACAATGTGGAAGTCTCTTCACCAACAGCAGCAATAGTTCTGGATGCGTTATTGTTGGCATTAGCATTACATAGTTCTGATTTACTGATATTGTTACTATTGTTACTATTGTTGTTATTGTTGCTTATCATAGTAGAAGACAAATTGGTTTTTAGCTGCACCTCATCGTATTTCTTGTCAGCCTCCTCAGCAAGGAAACGCGCTTCCTTCAGCTGATTCTCAAGAGCGTCCATGCGTTCTTCATCGGCAAG
Source organism: Drosophila seguyi (assembly GCA_008042675.1). Taxonomy (NCBI): domain Eukaryota; kingdom Metazoa; phylum Arthropoda; class Insecta; order Diptera; family Drosophilidae; genus Drosophila; species Drosophila seguyi. The sequence goes on along the minus strand of VNJU01001056.1, from coordinate 257,875 downwards.
GGCGCGGTTCTCAAGAATCTTGCGAGCACTACACATTCGATGTAGTTCGTTTTTTTTTTTTTATTGAATAGACGGCGACGACGACCATGCCCATAGAAGACAGTGACCAAGTGGTTAGCGATGATTTGCCGTTCCCCATCGGAATTGCAGTTGGTACAGCCGAAAAAGGTTTTCGTGTGAATATCATTCGACGTCATCGTCCACATCATATGGGTTTTAGAGTCGTTGTGGTGGTGGTGGTTGTTGTTGTTGTTGTTGTGGTGGTGTTGTTGTAGTTGTTGTTGTTGCAGTTGTTATGACAAACAGATGGTTTAAACACACATTCACAGATAGAGATAGATATTTTTTTTGGTTTTGTGAATTGTTTGGCGTGGTTGTTGGTTGTTTGTAAAAAGAGACAAAAATTTGTTGTTGCCAGTTGAGTTAACAATTCGGATTTTGTCTACTTAATTAACAAGTATTTATACAAGAGGATGTTTGGAGACTAGAGGAGGACAAGTTGGGGGGAGATAGGCATAAAACTTAAACCATGTTTGGCATCATCTTTTCAGTCAAAATCGACAACTATATTGACCAAATTAGGTAGCATTCATTTTGGAATAGATTTAACGGACTTGTCTAGACTATTGATCTAGATCAAGAACGCAGACAAACTAGTCTGCTCTTAACTGACAGAATAATTTCAAGAACCAAACACAATTTAAGTTTTGTCTCATTACAAACTTTGGGGGGAACTTTTTCTAGACTTCTATTTTTAAGACATAATTGCTAAACAGCCATTTGACTAATAGACTACCATAAGCTTATCTAGGACATCATGCTTTCCTATACATATAATTTTACAATGTTTACAAGAATGTAGGGCGAGCATCCACGGTGTTCCAGTTCCAGCGGCGGGTCGACATCTTTCGACTTAGAAAACTAAATGCTGTTTACAGAAATTCTTACAAACTAACTTAAGAAAATCATCATTATGACAGTGACCATTATTAAAACGACAATTATATCGTTCTTGTTGCAGAGTTGGTTAGGTAGAAATTAGAAAGAAAAAATAAGAGAGCGCAGATAAATATAGACAGAGGAGACCCAAAACCTAATTAGTAACGCAAATGTTGACCAAGTGAACCTAACCTCACGGGAGACAAGAACCTCAAGAACCTATTAACCCTAAAGCCCTAAAGAACGGATACCAATTTCCGTGGATAAATATGGATACCATTGACTATACCTCTTCGTATTTCTTATCAGCTTCTTCTGCAATTAATTTTGCTTGTGCTAATTGGTTCTCCAAGAGAGCTACTTTGTCGTCTTCCATATTTGTGCGATTCTCGAGCGCTTTTCGTATCCTGCATTATGTCGCAGCATTGCGGAATGACATACAGATACGGTTAATTTTATAATATTTATAAATATAGAGTAACTCGTTAACTTAGGCAATGCGCTGTAAACTTATAAAGTACATAATTGGGGGGAATACAGTTGGGTGGTATAGATAGGGGCGGGTCATAATAGGAAAGGTAACGTGGTACTAACCGTTCGCTCTCATCGGCAGCCTGAGAGGCTTCCGACAGCTTGGCTGTGGCGGAGCCCAGACGCTCCTCAGAGCGCTCCAAGTCTTCTTCGAGCAACTGGATGCGACGGTTCAGAGCAGCAACCTCAGATTCGGCCTATAAGAGAAGCGTTCGAAGGTCGAACGAACCAGATATAGCATATCCATTCGCCAATTCTTATGATAGACTTAATTTAACTTTACTTCTTACACATCTAAACTAAAGTGCTTAGGGCGTTCAAGGCAAGAAATATACACAATAATGCTAGTTTTGGTATGGGGAAACTGCTTAGATGCTGCTTGCTACCCTTGGTATAGGGAAACTGTCAATAACTCTTGATTTCTATGTTTGGAATGGAAAGTACACAGCCCTAAAGGTTTTGCGCTCTCTTTAACCCCATATTAAATTTTCTTAAATTGTAAACTTAGTTTCTGGTTCCCTACAAAGTCGACCCTTCCTCGAATTTCTGTTTTGTGGCTTCTACCTGAAAAGAAAAGTTTCTGTTCCACCTCCCCGTTGTTGTTGCTGCTTGTGTTTTTCGAAGAAAACCCCAGGAAAATTTGCCCAACGCATCAAAATCGCGTGTTATTTTGGCCAAGTGCAATCGATACTGGCCATCAAAGCTAAACAAAGTTCAACAACACTGGATACGTGTGATACGTGATATGGGTAGAAATTCCCAAATGAAGCCAATTCAAGGTTTTGGCCCCCTGACGTCATCGAGTTAGACTAATCGAGAGTTTTTCCCACCGACCGAAGAATTATACCCATTAAAGAACGGAAAATATTCGATGCTATGTGTGGCCTTATAGAGCAGCGCGCACGTTAAACGATGAAAAGCGAAAACGGTCGACGTTCGAATCACACACGCCCAAAAATGGTGAAAAAAGTATAAAAATACAAAATGAAAACAAAGTTTGAATCGAAAACGGCTGAAAAGCAATTGGACAAGGCAGTCCGGTGCCAGAGCCAGTGCCAGTTCCAAGTTCCATGTCCATGTCCGAAACCATGTCCAGTGACTGATATGGTGCCGGGCATAGATACAGATAGGTGTACACCAGTGGCAACTGATATGTATGTACATAGGGGGTATTGGCAGAATGACAGAGTGACGGAATGAGCGAATGACTAGCTGAGTAACTGACCAACTGACGACGCCTAGAACCGAGACAACGAAGTGAGTGCGGGCAATAAAAGGTACAGGCTTCGCTCCAAAAGACAAATTTTATGTTATTAAAAGCATTCGATAGGAAATAAAACATATTCCAATTTTGGGAGAATATTTTCGTTCGTTAAATTTTTAAAAATGCTTTTTACAAATATTTTTAATAATCTGCAACTCTTAATTCAAGATCCACAGAAAGTTCTTAGTTCACTTTATCGAGCGCAGACTGTGTCGTGTGATTATGAATTGGAACCAACCGTGTTGGCTTACGTCATCGTACGAAATACGAACACAAGCACACACGCGCTTTAAACGATAAAAAGCATTTCGAATTGGGGGAGCATAGCAGGCAGCGTCGCCGCCGCAGCTTTCCAAACACGAAATTCACACAACAAACCGCCGATGAACAACAAAAAATGCCAAAAACCGAGGGGACTCGAAAGACACAGAGCAAAGAAGTCAAAGAGTGGATTCCAGTTGGGTTTCGTTTTGTAGCGGGAGTCTCGCTCCATCCCGCTCACCCTCTCGGCGTTTGAACTCATTAACAAAACGTATTGAAGATTAAACGCTTTATTAACGGGTCACAAAAGGGGGGAGGGGCTCACAAATCACAGGGCGAAGAACAAGTTTTCAAGAGAGACGGACAAAGAGAGAGTTGGGGCCAAGAGGAAGCTGAAGAGAGCAAAGAGAGTGGAGAGTGGCCTCCATTGTTGTGGAATTCATGAAAAATGACCGGCAAAATGCAAAAAATTGAAGTGCCAAAAAAAAACTCTCGCGTACAAAAAGAAAAGGAAAAAAAAGTCAATGCAAAACCCCGAAAAATTGTTGACGGCTTAGTCACACACACCTTGAAAGCCTCGTTACTTCTTTGTTATTGCCCTGGCAACCGAAATAAATAACAACAAAAATGAGACTTATTGGAGCGCTACGTGTAGGGCGTGTTGTGCTTGTATTGTATGTTGATGCATTTTTAATTATGAACCGAAAAATAAGCCATGAAAATGTTAAATACACTCACTTCTACTCCAAAGACGATGCTCTCAAGCATAAAATATTTTTCAAAAATTCAGCCGTGGCTCGGGGAGGGGAAAAAGGGCAGCCATGATGAAGCGATGGCGTCATATGCTGTAATCTCGGAATTACGAAACTGGCAAAAGGCAAAGCGAGTACAAATCAAAACCAATTTGTCACAATGCGCGCATTGAAATTATCATCGTTCAATTGCAAGAGGGGGGACAGAGTGGGATAGGAGAAAAGGAAATGGGGGGTTAAAGAGAGCGACAGAGTGACATTGAAAGCAGTTTTTGTATAGAAATCGACAATAAAGCAGATTATGCTTTTTGTTTTAGACTCTTTCGAATTGTTCCCTTTTCAAAAAAAAGGAAGCGAAACGTCAATCACTTGCTGGCAGCGTGAAAAACGGTGGAAATCAAGTTTTTAGAAAAATCTGTTTAAAATCGCAATCCTCTCTGCAGTGACGTCACACTCAGCAAACATACAGATAGAGAAGGAGGCCCTCGCGCACTCAATTGTCTAATTATAATTGAATTAAGAACATGACAGAGCCAACGGGCAAATAAAAGCTGCAAGCTGAAAGGCATTAAGAGAATTAAACCACTTATTGACGAGCGTGGCGTAAAAATCATAATTAATCGAATTTAGAACACCGCTAGCTAAACGATGTGGCTTCTACTTCAACTTCTTCGGTGGCGGACTCTTCTTCGACCGGTTTTTTTGTCGCTGAGAAAGCAGATTGTATCAGAAAGCCTGAAGAATCACTCAATTTACAAAAGACTTCTTTCTCCTTTTTGGCCTTATGTAAATGCGTGTGTGTGTTCTCTGCCTGTCTTATGCTAATGCTTCGCTGTGCGCCGTGAAGCGAGAGAGATAACACAGCACACACTGAATTTTCAAGAGGTGAATGAATTCGGTCAGCGATAAGAACAGTTAACCCAGAACACCCTGTATCCGTGTGTCCAACAATTTGCCCAAAATTCGTTCATCACGAAAAGAACAACAGAAAGACAGGAAAAACCACTGAAGAGTAAAAACAACCACAGCAACAACATTCACTTAAGAGCGCAAGCCAGAGAGAGCGCTCAGACGACAAGATTGACACTTGCGTTGTCCCGCTCCCACACACGCACACACAGCACACCAAAAACGGTGGCATAGAGAGAGAGAGAGAGAGAGAGAGGGGCAACGAAAGAAGAAATGCTTGACTATCTTTTTTTCATTTAGGTAGGATTTATGCAAAATTTATAAGACAGGTCACGCAGTTGTTTTCCCATACCAAGAGGGTAGCAAAATTTCAGCTAAGACATTAAGTATAAAGGCGGCTTACTTCTTCGCGTCGCACAACCTCCAACTGCAGGCGCTTGTGGAACTCCTCACACTCATCTTTATACTTTTCCATCTCCTCTTTGGTCTGGCGCATCTTCTTCTTCAGCACGTCCAAGAGAGTGCCTTGTGGAATGCTGGTCGTCATTTTTGTGGTTTTTCTTCTTCCCTTTTATATCCAACGGCAGATGAAGTTGTGGGTGTTTTCCTGACAAAGTGTTTTGCACTTGCGTCGAGCGAGCACTCTGCCTTTTTCGACAATTTCTTTCTATGGCAGCACCGAATTCAATTTACAACTTGAAATATCGAGGAACGGACACACACACACACACAATCGAATCGAGCGAGGAACGAACGAACACACATACAGTGAACCACCGGTTTTTCTTTTCTTCTTTCCCTGCAATTGCTTTTTCTTCGGCTTTGCGGCAGTGGTTTGTGGCAAAATTCGGTTGGGAACACTATGTGGAGTGGAGTAACTTGTGTTTTATTATAAATATTGCTATTTGGTGGCAAAAACACACACGGATCGACGAAGAGAGAACGACGCGATTGCGACGAGTACGAAATTGGAAATGAAACGAAACACTTGGCAGCGCCGTTGGAGCGGCGGTGGAGGTTTGTGCGAGCGGGACAACTGCTGTGCTGCGTGCGTGTGACTTTCCAGTCTGTCTGCCTCGCCTAAAACGCTGCGCCACTGTATGCGTGTGTGAGTGCCGCTGGAAAACCTGTTAAAAGCCGCTAAAATTCTGTCGACATTGTTGTTGTTTGGCGTATTAATTAGTTAAGAAATATTTCGGATTTTTGTCATTTCCAGGCAAATAAAATTATGCAAAAACGGACAGAGTGTAAAGAGCCTAAAGATGATGCGAGCAGGTAACGTGTATAACGTGCTTTGCATGTGTGTCGGTGTCTGTATTTGCCAACGCAACTTAACGGCTCCCTCTCTCGTCATCGACATAGCCATCTCTCCCTCTCCCTCCCACACCTTCCACTAATTGTAAGGGGGGAAAACGGAAAACACAATGCCGGCGCTTTATCATCGGGCTTATCAGCAAACAACGTAAGACGAAACGTAATGACTAATCTGACTCTCTCCCTTTTTTTCTCCAATTGGCCGCTTTCGTGAAGTTCGCAACCACCTGTAGTTATGTCTTTTCCCGGCGTGATGGCGTAATTGTTTTGATAATGCAAACAGTCAATGAGCGCTCGTCCATTTTTAGCCGGCGACATTGAAAGGAAATTAAAAGTAAATAAAAATACAAAAAGGCGAAGGTCGCCGAGCCTAATAATTAATTTGTTCGCCAATTTGGCAAAGTCGAGCTTTGGACGCGTGTGGTTTTATGCTTTGGCCAAATATGGCCGGGTTTTCCTTTTAGTGTTTCAAACTGTTGCCATTTTCAGACTACAGAGAATTGAATAAAGCGTTGGAAAAGCGTATAAAAGCAGAGACGGTGCAGGGGGTGTACTAATACCATTTAGCGCGCTTATCTCAAGCTCTCTTTTTGCCCATTTACGGTTTCACCCGCACAGAGAGTAAAAGAGAGTGCGAGCAGAGCAACAGGTGGCCGGCTAGTACCGTTAGGCATTCCGGCAAATTGCGTAACTAATTAAACAATTGCTTGCAATTAAGTAAACTTATTTGTCCAAAAATATTTGAAATACCGTTCTAACGAGGGTTGTGGGAAATTGTACCGGATTTGAGACAATTTAAAGACAAAACTTTCCGAAAATAAGTGATAAATTCTAATAAGTTTTAAAGCAACTATTCATAAGATACTGCTACCACTCTCACCGAAAGACAATCTCAGCAGTAAATGCTAAACAAAAAATGCGTAAACCAAAACGAGGTCAAGTCTTGCAAGAAAATTCGAAGCGAAGGCCGAATCAAGACCGCGGGGCCATCGTAGGGTTAAGAAAATAGCGAAAAAAAAAGACGAAGGCGACGACGACGACGTAATCGCTTTGCAATGCAAAAGAGCACCGAAGGAGAATGTGAGACAATAACAAACTAGAGCAATCGCAGAACCTAACCAAACTTTGGACACTACTTCGAAAGTCGCAGCAACAACAACGAGGTGGCTTTTCCCCTAGCTTGATTTGGGAATAAACACAGAAGATATACAGAGATTAGTAGTAAAAAATCGAAGGTTCCCTTATTACCCGCTTGAGCTGCGTGTTCATGATGTTGTGAAGCTCGTTCCGAATAATGTTGAACTTCATCATAGTGTCAGAGCTGAAGATGGACCTGCCGAACGCCAGTCCGGGGTAGTCGGCACATCGACCCTTGTTCCTACGAGCCTCACGTTCTGCCACGATCTCTGCCGCTTCGCTGGTGCATCGAAGTTTTGACCACTCTGCCGCCTGGTTATCGTCGTCGTCGGCCAGTGCAATGCCCTCGTCAATGGCCCCGGCACTGAGATCGGTGGCCAAACTATCGCTGCTAAGCTCCATGGCATTACCGGAGGCTGCGGATCGCTTGCTCCGCTCCTTTTTGCTGGACGATGAGGAGGACTTCTTTTTGCGTTCGCTCTTCTCCGACTTGTCAGACTTTTCCGACTTTTCGCCCTTCTCTCGCTTCTTTTTCTTGCTCTTGGTGCTCGGAGGAGCTGCTGGCGGCACGCCGGCTGCTCCTGGCGTTACTGCTGTGTTTGCCGCTGCACTTTCATCCTGCACACTGCTTTCGTCCGTGGGCGTGGGACTATTGCTGCCCAGAGAATTCGTCACAGACTCGCTAAGCGGCAGGCTCAAGGTACTCCTGCTAGGCGCCATCTCCTGGTGCTGCCGCTCTGCCTCTACGGGCTCGCCCCTGAGATTGGACAGGACGCCTTTGGAGTCGCCGCGGTAAAGAGCGGCCAGAATCTCCTGCACATTAGGTACATTGGGACGGCGGGTACCGGAGAAGCGCGGATGATGCTGGTGGCCACGTCGCTTCAGCGAGGCTGGCGTCAGGCTGTGGCCCTGACTGTTGTTGCTGTGGCTGCCAGTACCACTGGTGCTCGAGTCGTTGTCGTTGTCCATGTCCGAGTCGCTCCAGAAGTCGCTGACCGGGGAGTAGCTCCTGCTGCTGCTGCCCCTTCTAAACTGTTGGTAGATCTGCGCTAAGTGCGACTGGGCCTCCTCATCGCAGTAGTAGAGCAGGTCGTCCAGAACGTTCAACTGCGCCTCGATGGAGCACCAGCGCGAGGAGAGGCCCGATTCAGCGCCGTCACTCTGGCCTCCCGGATGGCGAGTGTTCCTGGTTCCACGCTTTCTCTGCTGCTGATGATGATTTGGTTTCTTATCACTTTTCAACAATTGTTTCTGCTTCTGTTTCGGTTTGGCAACTGTTTTGCCAGACTGCGCTAACACTTGCTGTTTCTCTGAAAATTGAATAATACTTAGCTAGGAAGGGCGATCGACGTCGGCGGGGGTCGAGCACTCTTCCGTGTTAATTATTTGGGGGTATTTACGGAAAATCCAATTATTTGTGTGTTTTTGTGTAAATTTTTGGCCAAAATTCCGCTGCAGGGACGATTTTGGGTCAGTCGATTTATCGATAGTGGTTTAAGTCTCGGCTACAAAGAGTAGCTTTTTCAAAAACCAGTGTTGCCATCTCATTCGCTCTTACGTCTCCGTGTATCTCTTACTCTTGTTTCCCATTGATTGATATTCAATGGAAACAGCTGGTGGTCTAGCCATAATTTTTAAGAAAATGTGTTAGTTCTGGTGGAAAATCTCTCAATTAATTGAATAACTTAACGAAGCAAAATTTAATTTATACAACTAAAATATTTAAATTATTCAAGCTTTACTATGTTTTAATAGACTTAAAGATATTTTGACATTTCCTTGAAAATTCTGGCAACACCACCCGCTGTTCCAAATGAATCTGGAAAGCGCCGATATTGGGAGTGAGGGGAAAGCTAAGTGCTACGACACGTTTAAATTCTGTGGATTTAAAAACACTTGAAATTAAGAATTAAAGAAATTTACGCTTTTGCTGCGTCGGTTTTTTGTCGTTGCCGCCGCTGGTGAGTAAATGCCGATGCGCTCGCTTTATTTGATGGGCCAGGGTTTGCCGGCGCGCCGAGTTGCCAACGAATTTGATTTTTATGCTTTGATTTTGTGCTGGCGGCTTAACGGTTATGCTGTTGCATGTTTGCAACGGTAATGTTGTATTTACTGTCTTTGTTGTTATTGTTTTTGGTGCCGTTTTCGCACTGCTGCTTTGTTGTTGTGGTTGCTGGTGCTGCTGCTTGACTTTAACTGTCTTTGCTGTCGCTGTTGTTGTTGTTTTGCTGCTATTATTACTGTTGTTATTGTATCTCACTTTTTGCCATTCATATGCATTATTAACTTTCGCAGTTTTTTCGTACATATTTTGTTGCTATTGTTGTTGCTTGTGTGATTTGGTGCGTGCTGCTTGCTTGTTATTGGTTTTACTTGGTTATAGTTTTTTTTTATTTTTTAATCAGCTGAGCTCATTGTACAGCTAGTTTGCCTATTTCTATTGATGATTTAATACAGATTTTCTTTTTTTTTCGCTGTTTTTGTTGTTGGCTCTTTGGCAGACTTTCATTAGCGCGTGAAATTTGCCGAGAAAAGTTTCCGCTACACTGTAATATTTAGCCGTTTTTGAACTTTATGTAATTGAAAAGATCACTAGAATTGCAATTAAGGCGACTCAAATGAAAGCAGTGAATTTAATTGATTTATTTAATTAATTTATGTCAATTGATTGCTTGTTAATTATTTAATTTTCCTGCTGGCGGGCGCTGCTGCTGGCTGGTATTCTGCTGCTGCTTTTTCCACGCAGTGTTGTACTTGAAAATGTGTTCGCCGCAGCGATCATTTTTTGGGGCCATATGAAAATGTGCCTCTCTCAGTGGCTCTCTCTGTGCCCACTCTCAGCTGCCCCCCGTGTGGCAAGTGGGTGGGAGCGGGCAAGCGATATGAATAAATGCAGTTATATCGCAGGGCGAAAGAAAAAGAAAGAAAGAGCGAGGAAATGCGTACGCTCTCTCTATGACGACCGCTGAGAGTTTTCCATTCTTGCCGCTCCCGCTCCGCATTTGAAATTTAATTGCTTATCTCTTCTTTTGTCTTCGTTTTCTGGTTATTAGTCAGTAAGGCATCCGTTGTCATCATGTTTATTTTAAAGCCCTGGGCTGGGCCAAGCAAACATGCTGCCTGATAATAGTTCTATGCTGTCTGATAAGCATTATTTACTTTTTATAAGTTTTCAAGAGATAAGTGTTACCTGCACCACACCTCTATTTTTTTTATTTCGATTTTTTTTGAAACGCTGCCAATTGGCAGTGTCCTTGGAATACTTTCCCGAAATGTCTCCCAATCAAAAGACGAATCGCAATTCGAATTCTTTTTGGAAACACTGCGGCCGCACAGCGAAAAATGTTCTAGAATCTATAGACTCACAGGAACATCACAGCGTGTGTGTATGTGTGATTTTTTGCGAGTAAATCTTTTGGCAAACGAACAAAGATTCAGCTACGTTATTTGATATTACCCCAAAATGCATAGCCGCCTCTCTTTCGCACTCGCCGCTGGCTATTTTCAACAAATTTAAAAATAGCGCCTCTCTCGACAGGCGTTGCCAACAGCTAGTGGAAGTAGAGAGAGAGAAAGAGAGGGAGAGAACAAAAGAGCGGCAGTGCGGCGTGTCAATTGCTGACTGTTCTTTCATTTGTTTGAAATTTAAAAAAAAGAATTCATGATTTTTTCCATCTTGGAATTTTCGAAAAAACGGCATGTTTGCTGTTTGCCCCAAACATTTTCTCCAATTTCAAACAGCCAAGGTGCCATGAAATTGGCGTTAAATTGCCGCGGCCTCATTTTCTAGACACTTTCCCCCAAAGAACCGTGGGCTGTCACCAAATCGTATCAGAAATTGCTGTTATAAATTATGTGTGTTTCTTGCCTTGCAAGCATTTCAAAATATTGAGCAGAAGCATAAAATATATATACTATATATATGTTTTCCTTAAGAAATAAACTGACATGTGGTAAACTTGTTGGGGGAAAAGCGGGAAATGTTTTAGGATTCTAGACATTTTAAATTTGACAAATGGCGGAGTAGATTTCAAATAATTAATGGAATGTTTTCCTTCTGGCTTATGTTTTTTCTTAAGTGATCTAACTAATTATGATTTTTTTAGGGAGTGCTTTTAAAATTCTTGGAGTACGTTTCTATATTTGTCAAAGGTAATCTAAAATGATTGTTAAATAATTAAGTAACTAACTGACAAGAACAAAAAAACAATAAGAAAATAAATTATTAAAACAACTGACAGAAAATTTCTGTAAATTTCATTTTATTTAATGGTGTGTATCTACTTTTTTGCTTACAAGTTTGAAGATTAAATTGCTATATCAGCAAATAAAAGATTTTTTAAAAATTTATTTCAAAGTTTTATAACCAATATTAAATAGATTTTTTCTTAGCCTATAATCCTAGCTTAAAATATATTCTTAAACTTTTTTTTCTGACAAATAAAAGTTTAAAGACTAACAAAAAAAAAAACGCTTTATCAGCATATATGAGATTTTGTAAACCTTAAACATTTTTATAACCAATATTAGGTAATTTATCTTCGCTTAAAATCCTAGCTTATAATGTGCTCTAAAATGTGTAAATTAAAAACAAAAAACTGTAAACTTACGTTCTGCAGGGCCTTGTTCTTCTCCTCCAGCTTGCCGGTGACCACAGTCAGGGCCTCCTGGGTCTGATCCAGATCGTTCTCAACGGTTTGGATCTTCTTCTGCAGCTGGCGAGCCTCCTCCTCGGCCTACAGTTGCGTTATTTAAAATGTATACAAAGTGCAATTAGAAATCAAAACACTTCGACAGGGGAATTGCATGTGTTAACAAGATTTATGATGTTTGTGGTGTGTAAGCCGTTCATTATGCTTTTTGTAACAGCAAAATGTTTTTTGGTGCGTTGAATAGCAAGGTGCATTTGATTACACAGGAAAAAATAAGATTAAAATGCCTGAGTTCTCTAAGACTTGCATTTCTCCTAATAAATAACTTTAAGAACAATATTTTAAGTAACTGATTTTGAGTAGAATTAATTTAGATTTTATTTTTGAAGTATAATATTTTAATAGAATTTAGCTAAAGTCTTTAAAGCAAATTGAAAATCCGAAATTGCAAATTAAAGTAAACATAGTGTTCGCTTCGGGAAATATAGAAATAAGTAAATAAATTAATTTTAGTTAAACTTAAACAAAACTTGTGTTTTTTAAGCAATTACATATATTTATTATTAACAGTTTTGATCTTAACTTTACAGGTCAGTTACAACTTCAAAACCTATTTCTTGTCTTTCGTAAGATTCTGTTATGTTTTTGCTTAAAGCCGCGTTATGAATTTAATAATCCCTTAAAAACGTGATCTTTGAATTTGAATTTAATAAAAATAACCTTTCAATATTGCAACTAAAACATACAATATTTTTTCACTGTGTATCTGAGTGTTTACGCTTCAGGTGGGGATTTGCTAGGCGGATGGCGGATGACGGGCGGCTTGACTCACCTTCTCGGCGCGGGTGTTGGCATCGCGTGCCTCCTGCTCGCAGACGAGAGCGCGCTCCAGAGCTCCGTCCTTGTCGACTTTCATCGCTTGCATCTTCTTCTTGATGGCATCCATGTTTGTGTTTGTTTTGTTTTTACACTACTCGAAAGAAACTGCAATTGAAACGAAGATAGAGATTGAAATCGAAATCGAAACTATTGTTAAACTGCAGCCAATAAGGCAATTAGCAAATTTATGCGATAATCATCAGTAGCAAAACAAAATAAAAGAAAACCCGGCTTGTGCGAAAGTGAAACTGTGTTGAGGAATTCATTTGCATTTTACCATTGACTGTCTACCATTTATTTTTGTTTGAAGAGGGTTAAGAAACTCTCCTCTTTATTATCTTATGATTATAAATCATATTTGGTTCAAAGACGTGATTGTTGTTGATTTTTAGTTATTGGTTATTGAACTGTGTCATTAATTTGCTTGCCATAATTTATTAATTTAACTTTTTGAATTGGACAACTCATTGATCTTAAATAATAAAATAGTGTTTATTGTTTAGAGAAAAAATATTATCTGATATAAATACACAATGGTTCACAAGCAATCCATGACTTAACTCGTTCAAAAAGAAAATTTCTAAGCTAATTTTAATTTGAAAAAGTTTAAATTGTCACATAAATAAATTTTTGTATTTTTGTAATTTTTAAGAAGATAAATAACCATAATGATTATTGCTATAAAAACATGATAATTATATCCTACCTTTATTATTATCTGACGATATTATTTATTTAGTTCTTTTCAAATATTTTCAATAATCCAGGTAGTTGGATTTACCAAGACTTAGTTAATAAGACATAAGTCTTAAAGAAAAGTGATTTTACACATATATAATATTAGTTATATAATTTTTTAAAGCTATAATCAGACCGCTCTTTTAAAACTTTGCCTTATCCCTGTCAGTAAAAATAATTATTGTATATTTAACTTTCCATTTCTAGATAACCATCGAGAGATGTTTTGCAATTGTTTTCCTTATTTGGTAAAAAGGTGGCAAAACCAATTAATTATTCGCCTTGTCCAAAAAATGAATTTACCCCAAGCGTCAGAAGGACGCATTGTTCAAGCTCAACCAGCTGATAAATCGAGAATTTAATATTTCGCCGGCGTTTCTTCACGACTTTTATTGCCCGATTCCCATTCCATGTCACGCGAAGGTGATCTTCTTTCTCCAACTGGGCTTCAATTTGTTTTTCGAGAGTGTTTTTTTCATCTCACAGTAAATCATTAAGGCGAGAGAATACCTAGCTGGGTGTAGTGCACGTTTCTGTTTTGAATTCTTGTCTTTATTTATGCGGATCACATGGAATCTTTTTGGAACTGTGGAGCCAAGCGAAGCTGGGGGTATGAGGACTAGAGAGAGTTCTGTCACCAAACCAAAAATTGTGTCAGTGGATTTGATGAATTTTTAACTGGGGCAAGAGATTGGTATATATATATATATATATATGTTTGACAGGAATAATATGGCGAATCAAAAAAGAAATTCCTTTCTGGTTTTTATTACAATTGTAATACTTTGTTATCTTAATTATTATCTTTATCTGCTTATAAATGTCTCTCCAAACTTAATCTCATGCTTATCATGCTTAAAACAGTGTTTTTTTACTATCTTTCGCTAAAATATTTGTTCTCTCCTCTAAATTCTTCTGTTATCAATGAACTCTCGAGGTAGACAAACTCTCCAACTAAAGATTCCCCCCGGATGAATCACTCGAACGGCTGCTGTATACTATTTCCCCCCTGGCCAACTCAATATCCCAGACCTTCTGACTCAGTGTGGACGCAGCTGGAGGGTTCTTGGCCCCTCCTTAATATCCACTCCCTGCGAGGCCCACTTGACCAACATTTGTCATGGCCTGAACCGAATGCAACCGCCGCGCGCCGGCTAATTGACTCGAGTTTCGCATCGTGAAATTTTAATTCTTTATTACGACGACTCCCCTCGCTGTCATTTATTTTTAAAACCTCTGTTTACATTCCAGAGTTCGGTCTGATCCCACCGAAGAGAAGTGCCAAAGCAAGAAAAAAAGCCCAAATTAAATGTTGAATTTTAATGAAATCGCAATGGAGGCAAATTTTTTGTTCAATGGAACATTTATATATATATTTAAATATCTTCATATGTATGGGATATGCATTTCGATTGAGGTGACACATTGAGTTATGTTTGCGTTGATTCAGCACAAAAATCAGCACCCATGACATCTTATAACTTTCGGCAATGACATAGATATATATTTTAACTAAGACTGGGCCTATATAAGAAAAGTATGTCAGTCAGAAAGGGCTTAAGAGGATGGGTTCTGTATATCTTAAATATACAATACATAAAATCCTATCTCAACCTATAAATTTTTAATTTGTGTAATAAGCATATTAATTATTTGATACAATATTTAATTGTATACTACTTTTATCCCAAATAAAAAACATACCTCCTGCTGCGTTTTTACTCTAATAATTTAAACTTAAGTATCTCTCCCACTTGTACCATACTTCTTTTATACATAAAATTTCCAAATTATCCAACGGAAAAATCCGATTTTCATTATACTGAATAGAGAATTTTCTAATTATAGGATTTCAATACATACACTCGTTGGCTTACGTATTTAGGTCTAACGCATATATATTTTTCTTAGCTAAACTGAAAAGCTCTTCCACTCTCTATTTTCTTCTCTATCGCTTTATATCTCGGAAAGTATCTAAAAATAGTTCCACCGAGGCATCTGTTGAATATCTTTGCCTCTTTGGCAATATTACTTAATACTAAATTGAGAATCTGTGAGAAGAGAGCTTTCCGGGAAAGAAGTCTTGGCGGATTTCGCCTACGTTCGCCGCAGAACCATTTGGCATCTGTGGCCAGTGGTCGTGTGTATCGGATTTCGCAGATACAAAAATTGCAAGAGAAATGTTTTAAATTTGGAATTATCAAATAAACATTTCTACAAAATTTTATAGATAGATGGCATTAATAAAAAACCTCTCTTGATAAAGATATTTAAGGTAGTCACTTTAATCTATCATGAAATGTATTAATTTTCTGTTGTTAATAGTTTGTTATCATATTTTTTGAGGTTACCAATCAGCTTAGACACCGATAAGCATCATTATTATCCTTCCTGCATACATTTTCCCTCTTTTTCATAGCTCTTTCTAATCTTATTGTTTAGCCAAAATTAAAGATACAAATTAAAGACCACTGGCAATGTTTATAAATCTCATGAAATGCTTTTAATGGAAGTGGAAACCCTATATGGCAACTTGCGGTCAGCATACAAACTTGACAAGGCCCAGAGAATCGTTATTATTAGTTCTTGTCGAACTATGCAAAGGTGCTTAACCTCTATTTAGGTTTTTGGACTCTGAATAGGTTTCAAGCCTTTTCCCAGCATCCTTTTTTATATTCGTAATACTTGCGGTTTTTTCAACTTTAAAATTTCCACAGCACTTTGGTTTGATTTGAATTTAGTTCGGCAGCAACGTTTTATATTATGTAACTATTTTGATTTGATTTGGGCCTATTTTTGGCTTAAATTTCAAAATGTTGGTAATTTTTTCTTTTTGTGTTCAGGCACTTTTGTTTAGATTTTCAAAAACTCAGCAATACCTTGCTGATTTGTTGGTTAAAACGTTAGCGTATTCCTTTTTTCTTTACTTACAAAACTTTTATTCGGAGTTATCCGCGACTTGAACGGATTGTGATGTTCAACTGAAAATATTTATTCAATATGTTGACGTTCGATGCTAGCTTTGGTCGATTCCGACCGATCTGCCTTCGTGTGTGCGTGCGAGAGTATCTGTGTGCGAGAGCGGGCACTTTTCGGCCAAAAAGCGAGGCGAATCCGAATCCGAATCGGAATCGGAATCCAAAGCTATGTTGTTGTTGTTGTGGGCCACGTTTATTTTGGAACTGCATTCGGCCTCTGCTCTCGATCTGCGTCAAGAGAACCATCGGGAGGAGTGTATTGGGTGAACTTGTGCACTGTGCGAAAAAGTTGATAAATTTAATTACTTTTGAGGAAGTTTTTTTAAAGCCTCTTTGATATGCTACATATTTTTTACAAGGACAGTGAGTGCCGGGTATTTAATAGTCACAGCACTCGAAATTTTTGATTTAGAAAGAAAGCCTTAATTTTTTATACATAATAATCTTAAGTAAAATAATGAAAATTAAAATAATTCAATTACAATTAAATGGAAATATATTAATTTTGATATATTTCTATATTTTTTTAGGCGACTTAAACATTTTTGGATTTATTTATAATTTTTTTAAACGATTTAAACTTTTATGGATTTATTTATATTTTTTTCTATATTTTTACAAACGACTTAAACATTAATGATAAAATTCATTATAAATGTAATTTCTTTATTTTAATATTTATATCAATATTTGAAGTATAGAAATAGTATATTATAAGATGCCCAGAACATATAAAATAAAAGGTGGAACTACAAAAAAAAAAAAATACAAATATATTAATTTTAAAGCTTAAATTACTTACTGCAATAATGATATTTTTAAGAATATTGTAACATATCGCAAAAGAGTAAATTAAGGGGGTATTCTGGTGTAGATATTTAAAACAAAACAAAGTTTTTTTCCATTCGGCGGGAAACCGCGTTTTTCTCGAAACTATATTTTTCAAATGTTTGCAATGATATCATCAATTCTATTGAGCCGATTTACTTGAAATTTTGTGTGAGTCTTCTAAACACATCTCCATCTTATTAATTATTGTATCTTTTATTTTTTTGTTCAGATCAGTAAAAATCTTGGAGTCGTAAGAAGAGTGACGTAGATCATACAAATATTATTTGTTTCTTATTTAAAGCTCCCGAATAAGCACCTAATATTTACGCCCGTATTCATATTCATTATGAATACGTAAAATATTATTTTATTTTATTTTATTTATTTGAATTTGAAATTAGTCCTCATATCCATGTCATAGCCCCAAATTTGGCTGAAAACAACAAAATAGGGGCGAAAATTCTATTTAAAGTAATTAATTAATTAGATTGTTATTATCAATAATTAAAATATAAATATCCAATAATTTAAGCATTATTATAATGTAAAGTCTGTTTCAAATGAACAAAACCAACGAAAGCGTAAGTACTTGTGTATATAATTTATTTTCTAAAATTTTTTCCGATCTATATATATACGTATAAATTTATAATATCGCTAAATAAACTTTTGTTAAAAAGATCTTTTAGAACTCGTAACATTTTCGTTCAGTGCAGCGCAGCACAATATCCCATATACTTACCTTGCCCGAGAGAGCCCCATTTCACTTCGGCTGGCGATCGGGCCGTGTCTGTGTGAGGCCCGAACATCTTCGGGTGATTTACGATCACCCAATACAAACACAAAAAAGCCGGCGCCTGCGCTTTCTTCGGTCTTCCGCTCAATCCTTTCTCCCGCCCCGATTTGTGGGGCTTTCACCTGTTCGCTGGGCGTGCATGTGTATGGGTGGGTGCTCAGGCCTTTGGAATCGACAAAATTTTCATTCTGCCTATTTTTGAATATTTCCCCGTATTTTGAAAAGCTTTCCTCACCCAGTATTTTGCCGATTGCAAAATATATTTCCAACACAAAGCCAACCATTTCTCTTTCCTTTTTGGAGAGTGTGTGTGTGTTCTTGGATCTTTTTGTTTTGCTTTCCGATGTTCTCGGCTTCTATTTTTAATTTTCAGTTATTGATATGCCAAAAAAAATCTTGTTTCACTTAGGTATATGTATATATTTCACGCCATAGGTCTACAGATTATTATTTTTTTGTTCTACATGTATATATTCTACGGGATTTCTATAGATTTTTCAACGTCATGTCTTTGAACGGAAAACATTTTGCTTGTCAAGATGAAGGTATACGATTTTTGTAACTGTCTCGGAAAGAAACGCATCAATGATTCATCGTATGAATTCAAAACGTGAAAATCTTTTCATTGCAATTTCCTCATGATTATTGTATGTAGATCCGATCTCAAGAATCGTAAATGAATCTTTGGCCTTGTAGATTCTTTTTCGACCACTTGGTCACGATCACTTTTTCCACATTGATATTCGCTTATTATTCTATAAAATTATGCTTGCAGATATTCGGGAACTTGCAAAGATTTTCTGAATGATTTGAATTTTTTTTATATTTATTAATCAATATTTCCATTCAGCACAATTCAAAAAAAATTATGCTGTAGTATCCCTTTTACGTTTTTAATCCGTAATAAATACAGTTTACTTTTATCTTAGATTAAAACACGAAACCAGTTTAGTTTCTGTTGTCACATTTGTAAAAGTTTATAAAAACAAACATATCTAATGTTTTTATTAAATAAATAAAAACATAATTAAAAAAAATAAAAATTGAAATTTATGTTTTTTAAAATACGTTGTATACCATTTTATAATGTAATGTAAGCATTTATATGTAATGACCATCATATCATATCATATCATCATATTTGTTTATACATTTTAATACATTTATTTTTACGAATATTACTAATTATTCGTATTTCTTATATAAAGATTTTTTTTAATTTAAATACTATTAAAAAAAATGATATGTTATTTAATAGAACCTTATATTAAAACGACCTAAAATCGAATTTTACATATTACATTTAAAACGTTAGGAATTTAATTTTAATAAAAATTTAAAAATTTGTAGATTGTATGGCGCCCTGAAAAAAAAATATTTTTCTACCAACATTCCAACTTAATCCTTGCAGCTAACACGATAAATCATTAGCTATATATAGAATATCGCATAATGAAAAATCGTATGAATGCAACCAAACCCAGCTATAAATATCAGCTGAATTGATATAAGAAAATGTACTCCTCCTTGTTCTTGCTTGTTGTCAGGTTCTTGGAGAAAATTATGTTTTTTGGCAGCACCGACGCGCCAAATAAGTTTATATTTAAATATAGCAAACGCCCACATAATGACGTAATTGTTTTCATTCAAAACAAAAAAGTTGTGAAAAAGTAAATTAGATATATATATATTTTTGTATTCACAAAAAGGAGGAGGCATGAGAAAGGCCCTTGAGAAATGTTGAAAATAGTGTAAGGCAGCGAAAAAGTCAGAGCAACTTGCTAAATAAGAAAACAAAATCATGGTCAACAAAGCTGCTAACATGTGTTAGTTATGGAAAACCAAAGTTTTCATAATTCCAAAAAATATACGAAATAGGTACAAGTATACGTTTGTATATATGTACAATTTTATTTATGTAGCTCTCAACTTAGCTCTGTCAAGTGCACACAATCTTGCTGGAAAATTTGTAACCATATTTGTCGAAAATTGCATGAAAAAGTGCAACATGACCTAGGGGCATAGACGACTCACAAACTCTGAAAACAAGTAGACTAGCTCAAAGTCAATTATTACTATTAAGTTGATTGATATCGAAAAGAACAGTTTAACTATAATACAATTGGTAAAATATCTTAGTATTACACAACATTTTTCATTGAGTTATATTCAAATTCAAATTGCTAGAGTATTAGGTGAAATTAAAATATATATATATTATATTTTAGACATGCTAAGCTTCTTCAGAAAACTGGTAACTTGCAAAAATTAAAACTAAATCAATGCTATATACTAGACATAAATATTAGGTACCAAACTGATAATTTTTTGTAGTTATCCCTGATCTCTCTTAACTTTTATCCATTGGAAAAAGTGTTCAAATGTTTTGCATACTTTTCGGCCACAATTACAATTATTGTGAAATCCCCAAGGAACTTTGTAACACGTTTCACCGGGAAGTTATTTGTCTTTCAAATTATTAAAATTTCCAAATGAATGCTCAGTGAAACGAAGTGCAACGAAGAATGAAATATTATCTGTGGAGTGCTGAGAGTACGCAGCTTTACGAGGAGGCATCGAGGAGTGTTCTAGGGGGTGTGGGCTACGTTATTGATGACTCAATTGGCGCCGGCTCCTTGTGAATGAAGCGAATGCGAACTGGTTCTGGTCGGGGAGCTTTCTGGTGCCAAAAGGAAATCTTCGCTACAGCTACTGCCTTCCCAAAGTTTGCCAAAGTGGCCAAGGTGAGCCGGATCGAATGTCATGTGTGGTGTGCTTGTGAACACCGTTTTGGCGCTCTTAAACATTGTCAGTGTCAATTATTTGAGAATAAAAGAGACATCCGAGACCTTGAACTTATCGCCAAAGAGCATGTAAATATATAAATTAGACGGCCGCCGGAAAACAATTGTTGTTTAGAAATTCCGATTATTTTCGCACTTGGCAGGGCGCACAAATCTTTTGATTCTTTGATTCGCATTCGTTTCAAGGGCAGTGAGTGCTACTTTCATGTCTGGGAACAGCTGCTGAAAGTGATTGACGTAGACAAAAAGGGTGTGAAGCTTAATTTAAAAAAATGGGAACAGACTGTCACCTAAATAGATTCGAAAATTTATTTTTGTATTGAAATTTATGTAAGTTTCTCGGTGAAAGGTTATTAGGGCCTTTTCTTTTCGAATTCCTTGGAAATTGTACCCAATGTTAAGTAATGTTAGGAATTACCAAATTGCACATTTTTTAAACAGAATACAAGTAGTGATTTTCAATTCAGACCGTAATAAGAAATCTATTTGTGGAGTTAAGCTTCGGTTTTCCTCATTAGATATTATATAAACATATACATGAAACCCGTAGGGTTATAAATAACTTAATAGGTGAACAGAGAATCTGTATTTAAATTTTTTAATTGAGGTCAAGGTCAAAAGTACTTTGTTTTGCATGAGGAATATATGTATGATCTCAAAATAAAGAAATAATTATATGTGATCAGATTTCAGATGAAGATGAATTATTTCTTTTAATTAATTGATAATATTGTATGGAATATATTTTAATTTTAACTTTTAAAATATTATTTATAATAAATATTATAATTTAATAATAAATGGAAAATAAAGAATTTTGAGGTACGTTTTTTTTTACACGGTATTGAGTGTCGTACAAAACGTCTTAGAAGAATGTCTGTAATTATTATTTGGACCAAGGTCAAGGTGGGCACCAAAAGCACAGCCTTGGAGATAACTTTTGACAATGGACTTATCGACCCCTCGCCAAAACGAACTTTGTTTTGGCGAAGGCAAATTTTTGTTGTCAAAATTGACATGGGGTCAGAAATAAATTAGCTTTTAAATAACTACGTGCCGACTTAGTAGTAATGGTGTAGATTAAACAGCAATATACAAAGGAGTATAGTATTTTGTCCCTTTAGTACGATACCAGATCTTAAATTTGTTTCGCAGCGAAGAAATGTTTATTCTTTTGAAGTTTAACCACTCATTGCAGTTGTAGTTTGACATTTTTTAAAGGCAAATACAACTTTTTTCTTTAATTCGCAGAATGTTAAAACATCGATGATTCCCCGCCAAACATCGATGTTTGTGATGTTTCCAAAAAAAGAAATTTAAAATGAAACTATCGCAATTTCGATATTTGGGCAACGAAAACATGGTACATCGTAAAACATTTATCATCTTTAGAAAATATCGATATTTTGATTTATTATCCAACCCTTCAAGTTATGTCTTTCGCCGAGAAATTAAACAATTACAGTAAACGAAAATCGTTTAGATATGGGATTCCCTTCCTGGTTATGATGGTCGCCGGCTCCTTTGGTCTGCAGCAGTTCTCGAACCTCAGGTTAGGATTCAGGAATCACCAGGAAATCCATGTTTAATTCCCGAACTTTGCAGGTATCAGTACTCCAAGAAGCAGCCGGTGACTCCGGAAGAGATGAAAAAGTACGGCGTAAACATGAAGAAACGCCAGGAGGTGACGCTGGAAACTGAGTACAATAAGGTGAAAGACGTTGACATTGATAATTGGGAAAACAAGCGTGGTCCGCGCCCCTGGGAGGAAGAGGGGCTGGCGACGGCGGCAAAACATTAACTATTATGTTATTCATAACCTCTTTGGAGACAAGCAACTTCCTCCTCAGAAGGACGGTCAAATTACCCTATATTCGACCCGAACAAATGTTATCCGTGTTGAGGACTTGCTGAAAGCAGACTGTTTGTTGTATATAGTCTTAAATTAATATAAATAATGTTTATAAAAGCGGAATGATATTTTTGTTGAAAGGTTTCTTATTGAGCTCGGAAAGTAAAAGAACCAACTAAAAAATATTTATGGATTTTAGGTTTCTAGTATAATTTATTCAGATAAGATATTCGGAAATTTTCGCCACCAAAAGTTGGATGTTTTCACTGATGTCTAATATTTTCTGTTTTCCAAAATAATCGCTTGCATCACAAGAGCGGTCATAAGAAAAGGACCCACTTTTTCTTCCAAATAAGAATTTATGTAATGACGAAAACTTTTCATACATTTTTCTAGAGGGCTTTTGCTTTCATATTTGGTATTGGGCAGTAGAATTAAAGTTGTTCTTCGGCTTGACAAAAATATCGAAAAATATCAAATAAAAATATCGCAAACTCGATATTTGGGCAATCAACAAATCGTGATATAAATATATCATCTTAAGAAAAAATATCGATATTGATGTTTTGATATATTATCAACATCCCTAGATTTTATATTTTCCAAAATAAAATGGGAGAAGTTAAGCCCGCAAAAGTGGAAAACTGGAGCACAGGAACGTCCGATGCAAACACTTTGTTTGCGGATGGTAAGGGGTCGCCGGGCTGCACTTAATTTCCACTGACCATATTTCCTGCGTTCTAGGTGAACGGGTGCTGTGCTTTCACGGCCCGCTAATTTACGAGGCGAAGGTGCTCAAAACAAAGCCAGATGCGACGCCGGTCGAGTACTACATCCACTACGCAGGCTGGAGCAAAAAGTATGCAAGGGATTTGTAAGGAAACAAACAGTTCTGCATGAATATCCCTTTATTTCTAGCTGGGACGAGTGGGTGCCCGAAACCAGAGTGCTGAAGTACAACGAGGACAATGTCAAGCGCCGCCAAGAGCTGTTGGCGAGCCAGAGCGCCCCCTCAAAGAAGGACAATAAGAAAGGTGGGTTTTCCTTGCGGTTGTTGACACACCACTAATACGAATGTGTCCTCCATAAAGGCAGCGCCAAGGCAAAGAAAATGGAGCAGATAAGAAACGAATCTCGTGCCTCCACACCTTCTAAGGACAGCAACACATTGCAATCCACAACCAGTGCCGCACCTACGGTCAGTGCGGGACCGACGACCAAGTCGGACCCCGTTCCTACAACTAACACGACCACCAGCACCACCGTCACTACCACCTCTACCAGCCGGGCCAATCGAAAATCTACACAATCTGCGGCAGTTGCGTCTGCGCCCGGCATGCCAGTTGACAAAAAGGAAGATACTAACACGACTGCGGAGATCACAGAGGACGAGGCAGCCACTTCGGTGGCGCCGAAAAAGAAGCGGATAAGCGAACAACGGCCGTCGCTGACAGGCAGCGACGTTGTAGCGCCGGCCCCGGCGCCCACCACACCATCCACACCTACCGCGGAGTCCGCATCGTGTGTGGAAAGCGAGGAAGCCTTCGCTGTCAAGGTGGAGGTAAAAATCAAGATACCCGACGAGCTAAAACACTATCTGACCGACGACTGGTATGCGGTGGTGCGAGAGCACAAGCTATTGGAGCTACCTGCCAAGGTGACAGTGCAGCAGATTGCTGAACAGTATTTGGCGCACAAGAAGTCCGTGAAGTCGACCAGCGCCAGCAAGGAGGTGGCCATCAACGATGTTCTGGATGGCATTGTGGAGTACTTCAACGTCATGCTCGGCTCCCAGTTGCTGTATAAATTCGAGCGCACACAGTACTCAGATATAATGCAAAAGTATCCAGACACTCCGCTGTCAGAGTTGTATGGCTCTTTCCACTTGCTTCGGCTTTTCGTGCGCTTGGGCTCCATGCTCAGCTACTCGGCGTTGGACCAGCAGTCCATGCAGAACCTGATCTTACACCTGCAGGATTTCCTAAAGTTTCTGGTGAAGAATAGCGCCATGTACTTCAGCATGAGCAACTTTATCAATGTCGACCCCGAATACGTGCGAAATTCACAGTAATCGTCGGTCCACAGGCAATCAAACATCTCACTCCCTTTGACTTGATGGAACGACTCGGAAGTGAATATTTCATCCAAACAGTTTGCAATAATTCTTTAGTTGCTCTTCACAACTGGTTTGTAAATTAAAAAACGCACGTAACAAGTTTTGTAATAAGCTAATAGTAATGCTAATAAAATGTCAGCACCTTGTAAAAACTAGTCCTTGGCTTTAGCTTCCGCCTCGTCAGCATCGCTTTTTTCGCTTTCCGCCTCACTGCTGCTGCTGCTGGTGGGATAAAAGTCGCGGAGATCTCGTGGCTTGTCTCGCTCCTGCTGCTCTTTTTCAAGGTACTCGTTTTGTACCTTAAGAATTTCATCGCTGCTCTTGCACGTCGCATATGAGTTGAGGAGCTTCTCATTAAGCTCGAGGAATGCGTGGCCCCAGGAGAACTTTCCCAGAAACCAACGCGCCTCATTTGTGAATCCACAGATGTGCAGTGTGGCAGCGATGGCCTCCACGCAACTGAGTTTACATGGTTTGCCATAGTTTATGGGATTGGCTGCCACAAGAAATGGCAGCAAGCGCGGATGCGGGCTACGCATCCTGCTAAATGGTGTTTCGTCCAGCTTGGCCCACGAGCAATCGATCACGGCCACGCCAGAGGAGGCCACAACATCCCGATCCAGCGGACTGACGCACAACTGGCCAACAGGAGACAGGACGAGGCCGGGAAACTTTTGTCCCAGACGGAGATTGGAGATTAGTCCCAGACGTGCCAACTTTCTGCCCGAGCACTTCTTGGGATCGCAATGGTTCAGGTCCCACATAGCCACTGCAAACTCAGGCGGATGGCCAAGATCATCTCTGCCACTTGCTCCAGAGGATTCCGAAGCCGAGCTGTCGCCTTCGCTACTACTAGCCAGTTCGTTGGCCTGTTGGGCAAAGCTGCGGGCGCAATTGTGATTCGTCTTGACATTGCGGTAGGGTCCTCCGCCTCTTTTGCCTTTTCCTCTATTCCGTCCACTCATTCTGACTTGCAATGCTGGATGCTGGGAATACAACAAACTAAAAAATATTTGTTGTTTATCAGAATCTCGTGGTGGCAGAGCTGCCAACCTGTTATTTTCGCTATTTTGGTTACATTGAAAGGTGGCGCATTGCAATCGAATGCATGGTTTTGTGACGTCATTAATCTTCAGAATTCAAAATCTATTAAAGTGCTAAGATTTTGCCAATAGAGAACATACCAAATGCTACAAATAACAAATACATTTTTTAAATTCTATTCGGTGGGTGATGTCTTTGCATTACTTATACAAAAATCGTTATATGATTTTTAAAATATGTTTTGAATTTAAATTCAGCGCTTAACGGTTTCCAGCCGTGCGTCACCTTACCAGCGTCAGGTCGGCGGCAAAGCCGATTCGTATGCCTATCGATAGCCCTCCACACAACCCTGTCACGCAAACGATGATTGGAAAAGAACATGGCTGCCTGAATCTGGAGAAAGAATGAAATAAATTTTTTCCGGCAAAAATAGAGTGCAATACGAGTGAATGTATGTATTTATTGTGAAAACTCCGTATGGTTAACCCTAAAACGCGATTATCGGGGAACTGACCAAGAACTAAGGCGGAGCTGGAAGTTGTGTCCCTTCGAAAAACGCATTGTTGTGTGAAGTAGGGAGGCGCCAAAAAGACCGCAGAAGATGCAACTAACGAATGATGCTTGGACATTAAAGTTGAACTGAAATCATTCTTGGCTAGCTGGCGATTAGCATTGTTGATGGAGTATTAAAAGAAAACCTGGCGACGCGCAAAACGCACCCACACATACGCTAGCAATAGCAACTCGGTCACACACGTACACGCGTATATCGATATATGTGAGCTGCATTGCGCGCCGTGGCCGCAAAGAAAAATAACCGA
Organism: Drosophila seguyi; assembly: GCA_008042675.1. Lineage (NCBI taxonomy): Eukaryota > Metazoa > Arthropoda > Insecta > Diptera > Drosophilidae > Drosophila > Drosophila seguyi. Next base: position 231,257 of record VNJU01001056.1, on the reverse strand, counting down.
AAATCAATTGACGCGCTGTGCATTTGAAAGTAACGTGCAGAAATTCACAAATTCTAATTGATTTTGTTTTGCTTCTTTCCCGGACTTTTCTTGTTGCCTGCGGCGTGTCCTATTTCGCATTTCTCGACCCCCTAACTCCTTCATTCCTCACCCCTGCGGAGTACAGTTGCGCCACCAAGCCAGAGCCAGCAAAACAACGGGGAGGGCGCGCGAAAGAAAACAAGTACTTGCCAAGGCCACAGGATACAGGACAAAGCAGCATCGGCGAGATGGGCGAAGTTAAATCGGTAAAGGTGGACAACTGGGGCGTCTTCTTCCTGCAGAAGTTGCAGAACTTCTTCAACAAGACGGACTACTGCGATCTGACGCTCCAGTTTCGCGACAACTCACAGCTAAAGGTGCATCGCCTGGTGCTCAGCGCCTGCACGGACTACTTTAATGTGTTGGAGCAAACGTGCGAGATCGTCGACGATGCTCTCATCATGCCCAATGAGTTCCAGGCGGATGTGGTGGTGCCCATCGTCAATTTTATGTACACAGGCACACTGGAGTTCGAGCTAAAGATGTACGGCAAGCTCTTGCGCACCGCCAAGGAGATGAATATGACCGTTCTGTTAAAGCTTCTTGAAGCACATCGTCGGACCATGGAGAACGTGAATCGTCAACAGAGGGTGAGTCTTAGGTTTTTGTTTGGTTTTTCATCAGTTACTTACATATATTTTAATTTCTTTTTGTAGCCGCCCAGTCCAAAGGGCATCCGCCGACGGGTCGTTGGACAGGCCAATTCGGGAACTCCACAGCAGCGCGTTATAGGAACTTCGCCACAGGGCCGTGGGATAACCGGTGTGGGCACGACTACCCCTCTGCGACCCAACACTCAGCGTGGGAGCACCGGCAATACAATGATCCGGAGTGCGAACACCATCGTTAAGCAGGAGACCACCTCTCCGTTCGAGCAGTTGCGCAAGGGATACAACAACAATAAGCGACCGGCACAGACCAGCCTCCTATCGCCGCCATCAAAGAAGCCTAGTTTGGAGGAGGTCAAGGAGTTTGCAGAACAACAGCGGATGCGAAAACAAATAGCAGCAGAGTTCGGAGACCATGATCCGGAGTACGACAGCGGAATGCTCTACGACGATGTCCATGCCGGAGACGATGACGATGACGATATGCCACCACAGCCCTCTACGTCCAAGCAGCAGCAAATGACAGCATCGCCGCAGGGCACACAGACCCAGCTAGAGCACGGCTCCACCACAATAATCCTAAAGCAGGACTCACCCAGCCAGACGCCCACGATAATAGTTAAAGATTCTTCGAATGCCAAGCTAAATCACACCAAGATTATTGCTGAAGTACTTCGCCAGTATCCGCATATTGTCAAGGGTCACAAGAACATCAAGCTGAAGATTATGCCCAATACTCCAGCCACTCCCGCTGAAAAGTCTCCAGCGCAAATTAAACGAGGATCCCCGGTACAAACAGCCTCATCGGCATCGACATCGCCGCATAAGAAGCTACATGTGTCATTTAAAGCAGACAAGACCACGCCGCAGATCACTGCCCAGCAAAAGGCCGCTAGTTCTCAGCAGAAAACAAACACGACCGCGCAGTCTGCAGGCGGTTCCCAGGCAGCAGCGACGAACTCAGCTGGAAATGCAGCCTTACAACAGAAGCGACGCATCGACAGCAAGACAATGCACGCCTTAATTGCCCAAGGAGCGGAAAATACCACTGGTGAGTGATGTTCATCATATGAATGTTTCTTGTGTTCGACAATTAATCATAACACTTTTGCTTCTAGGTCCATGGCTTTGCCTGAGATGTGGTGTAAATGGACGTCCCATCAGCATACCGTCGTATCGGGGCTTCCGACGCCATCTAATCAATACGCACAAGGAGACCATTGATCCTGCGCTCTGCGAACACTGCGGTTGGCGGTCGAGCAACAACCGAGAACTGCACTTCCATATGTACACAGAGCATCAGATTAAATCGCTGCTGTACACTTTCGCCGAGTGTGCTTTGTGCACCCAGTCGTATCTGACCAAGGCCGAGCTGGAGGCGCACATTAATGAGGCGCACACAGACGACAATAAGCAGCAGTGCATCTATTGCAATAAGGTATTTGAACAGGAGCTCCAGCTGTACAGACACATGAAGAGCTACCACAAGGAGCAGGCCTTGGAAGATGGCATAATTGATGAGACCGATGAAGAGTTCCTTGGCTCACAGGATGAGGAGGACGAGGCGGAGGGCGAGGAGGAACAAGAACCGGAACAGACTGGCAAAGTACGCATCCTTTCGAACATCAGTCTGCCGCCAGCCACTAGTGCCATTGCAGCGCAGCAAGCCGCCGACCAACAGCAGATGCACGAAGAATTGGATCAGGTGCAGCAGCAAGAGGTGAAGTTTGTGGGAGCTGACGGCAATGAGGTTGAGCTTACGGACGAGCAGCGCAAGGAAATCTTATCGCAGCTCAATCAGCAACAAGCAGGCGCCGCCGCCGGCGGTGTTGTGATGGTACTCAGTGAGCCGGAGGCGGAGACCGCTAAGCAGGAGACTGATGCCAAATCACTGGCTGGCACCGAAGAGGAGTACGATGACAGCCAAATTTACAGTGAGCTGGGTGCAGCCGACTCTGTGGAGAGTAGCAAGAAGAGTATGGCTGATGAAAGCAAAGAGTCCATGGATAATTTGGAATGGGCTGAAAATTTAATTGCAGAGTCCGAGGAGCAGAGCAATAAGGAGGTAAGTTGCATCACATAGTCGTGTTGAAATGCATTTGGTAAATATATTTCATTAACAGCCAAAATCGGAAAAGTCTCGCGATGACATTAGCGAAAAGCTTAAAGAGCTAACGGGTGACTGGACCGAGGATGAGAATGATGAAGATGCAGACGACAGGCCCGCTACAACAGAGTTGGAAGGTGAATTTGCCGCCAAGCCGTCGGAAGCAACAAGTGGTGGCCAAATCCAAGAGGACGAAGAAGACGATATTGACTTGGCCCTAAAGTCTATGCACAAGGGTCCTGAAGATCAATCTGCGACAAAGGCTATCGAGGAAGCTGGCGATGAAGCTATAGATTCGGCCGCCAGCATAGACAGTCAGCCCGAGAAAATGGAAATCGATGCCCAAGTGACCAAAATGGATAAGACTCCAGCTGTAGAGTCCGATGCCGTCAGAATCAAGAAGGAGTCTGAAATGGATGCGGAAGAGGAATTTATCAAGGAGGATCCGACCACAGTAGAGCCCGAACCAGAAGCCGAGATTGTTGAGGCAGAATCAAGCGAAGCTGCAGCTGCCACCGAAGCAGATGATGATGTTCACATGGAGGCGGAGAATATACGGAAGGAACTGCTGGATGAGTTGATAGCCGAGTCCGAAAAGCCCCAGGAGGAGGAGGAGGATGAGGAGAAGAGTGCGGCTCAGTCTGAGCAAACAGCAGCGACAGAGGTGTCCGCTTCAATTGCAGCAACGACGGAAAGAGAGGAATCTGCTACCGATGAACTGACCGAAAGTGAGGCACAGAAACCGGACAAAAAGGCAGCCAAGAGCGAAGAAGGTTCTAAGGCAACCGAAAAAAAGGAGAGTGTGGAAGATAAGCCAAACAAATGCGATGATGTAGCAACCACAGACAAGGGGGCACTAGTCTCTACGACAGTTGCAGAAACTAAGGGAGCTGCATCTGCCACTGAAGGAGGAAGTGGGGCGGACAAGGTCAAGAGTCTCATTAGTGAATGGGGGGACGACGAGGAGGAGGAGGATGAGAATGGCGTTAGTGCGGCAGCGAAGGAGGAGCTATAATTACTAGATTTATTTATGTTCTAAGTTCGGCGATTGAGTGCAGATCAAGATCAAAGAGCGTGGCAAGAATTTCGGTTTCTATTGTAAATTAAATTGTTAACGAGGATTGAGTTGAGGATAAGATAGGCATATGCACAGGCTTAAGTGTATAAGATCTAATCTGCACATCTCACGTAATTGTAAATCCGCTCCCCCCTTCCCATCCTATTTATGTTCGCGTAATCCTCGGAGGAGTCGTCACTTTGAATGAATGATCAGAGACCAGTACCACCCAGGATTGCGCTATTTATGAGTGTCAGTTTAGTTCAACCCCAAACACCCCACCACCAACAGAGGAGCAACCAACCAACATTTCACAATTAGGAAAACACCTTATAAATACATATATGCATATTTAGTATACATATATACCAGATACATACAAATTAGTAGATGTATGTAGTTACATGGATGTTGTTTTAATTGGTTTAAAACAAAGAATAAAGTAAATGATGATTATTAAGTAACAGATGATGTTTTACGATTGTAATATTTAGTGACATTAAACATAACAAAAATGATGCCCCATTTTTTGATTACCAACCTGTAGCATGTAAGATTTATTATATATAAAACAAAAATCCATTACAAATACACTCTGGAGAAACAAAAAATATAAATTTAGACAAGAGAATATTGTGTGAATTGAATGGTTTTTACTTATTACCTTTCGGCAGATAACATTAATTCTTACTAAGAGATTATAGGTATTATGCTAATTGAAGGTACGTTAAAATTACACAAGATATGTGGTCTTATCCTAACATTGAACATTTAACAGCTGCCAATTCCATAAAAGCACATCATTAAAAAATACAGAGGCACAACATTCGGTCACAGCGCAAGAATTCCATCTATAAAAAGTCCTTTCCTACTCGTCATCTGGAAGCATGGCAGGTCATTAGCATAGTAAGAATAGTGAATATCGTATGTCAAGTACCAGAAAGATAAAAGTTTATGATGCACATGGTCGCAAATCCGGCCACAACAGTCGCAAACTGGGCAAATCCCGCCCAGCGCCGCGTCTGATTAGAGTGCCAGCGCGCCTTCTCCCGCGGTATCACTTCACAAACGGTGACGTAAAAGAGTGTGCCGCCCGCCAGCGCTTGGATAATAGGCAGTGTTTTAGTGGACCAAGCGGCGGGCACATCCACGATAAGCATGCCCAGGCCGATTCCCATGACAGCTCCCACTGCGAACACCGAGATTCCGACACACTGGGCGCGAAAACTTGTTCGCGGATTGGATCGGAACTCCAGACCCAAACAGAAGCCCATCACGAACTTGTGGCAGGCGACGGCCCCAAGCAGAAATAGAACCTAAAGCGAGACAAAGCAGATTCCGGTTATCTATGTTATTAGACTAAGCCAGCGCGTTTCTCAGTCCCAATATTTGCACAAGATTGCGCGCGCTTTATGTCTAGGGAGTAACCATGTCAAGGCAACGACCTTAGTGGATGAGTTCTGGACCCCAATAGCCAGCCCTTCGATGGCGGAGTGCAGAGACAAGGCCACAAAAAGGCCCAAAGTGCCGGTCATCGATTGGACACAGGGCTCTGTGTGACTGGTGTGGCATATGCGGGCATTTGCGTCCTCAACGCTGGCGTCATCACAGGCGGATGCGCTGTACGGGTGATCTTGGTCATGAACGCTGATCGAAAGGAAAACATAAAAAAAAATCAATTGGGAAAATGGACAACAATAGGCGACCTACTGTGAGTGGGCTGTATGTGACGTTGGCTCCGCTGATAGCAAGGGCGAGCGCTCACCCACTGCGCCATAGCCATTGCTCTCCCTAATCGGTTCGGTCTCCGGTATGGGTTCGGGATGCGAATGAGTGTGCTGAATAGCCTCGCCAAAGAAGTAGTGAATAAACTCGTCGATGAAGTAAATTACGAAGAAGCCGCCGCACATCGCTACCTCAGCGAATTTCGAGTCCATTTGTTCGCGCACCTGTTGCAGTATCAGATATCAGTATCAGTCACTCAAACTGCCATAAACTCACCTCTGGCAGAATGTGAACCAGAGCCGTGGCAAGCAGGATTCCTGCTCCATAGCAAAGGAGTATTGAGGTGGTCAGGGGAAACCTCTGTCGATTCCGCTCCGAAATCAAAGCGGGCAACATTCCCGACAATAGACTGCCTATACCTAGGATTAGCATTGATAAAACCTTCTCGCTGTCACCACGATCCGTTGCAGCCGAAATTGTGTAGTTCATGGCGAAAGGTTCGTTTGCTAAACTCATCGTCCAGCTGCCAAGCTTAAAGTTCGTTGCATTCACTATTTTTAAACTAAACAGAATAAACACAGTTGCGCTGCACCCAGAGTGTGACCGTGATTGGAAACAGCAAAGACATTACAGGGCACAAAGAAAAGGTATATATTTCCGCCTCCAAGGAAGCTGGGCTCACTGAAACGCTCGAGGTCTAATAACCATTCCGATAAATGTTATCGATATTGTAGTGTTCTAGGAATCAAAATTCAAAATTCGACCTTTTATGTAGGTGGTGTCCGCTTTTGAAAATGGATCGTCGTTGCATTATCTGTGGCCTAAAGACTGACGAACAATGTGCCTATCCGCGCAACAAGGCGGAGACCCGACGATGGCGAAATCTGCCTAACATAGGTAGCTTCGACGTGGACACGAAAGCCTTGCATTTAGACACGGATCAGGAATACGGATCCGATCCGGAGGGTACACCTGGCGCTGTTTGTTCGCTAAGACGTTCAGGCGGGAAGATATCAAACTCACCTGCCATGAAGGGAAGCTGTTTCGAAAGGGGATGGTGCCAGTCAGCTGCACCATCAAACTGTTTTCCCTATCCCTCCAATAAGAAGACAAACGGTAGGATGTATAAACAGAATCGGGACTCGATGCCACAGGAAATTAGCAACGCGGACAGGTGCATTGGGCTCCACCGTTGTCGCGCAGCCCAGATTCAGGGAAATCTGTATTCCCAAATGCAAAAGAACTGTTATCGTCAACAATCAACTGGGTCAACCAACGGCACTGCTCCAGAGCGAAATTTAAAAGCCAGGCAACCAACTGTTCCGGTATATTGCGCCTGTATAAAATATCCCATAACGCGGGGTTCAAAAGGTGGGTCGGAAGAACCCTCCAGTCCTTTGATGCGGAGCCCCAGTCCCGAGCCAGCTCCTTGTCGTCAAAGATCGCCAAAGAACACACAAAATCATTGGCAGCAAAGGCCCAGATCCTGTTATCGACTCCAGTGTTTCGCGTGTAATCAACAGCAGTTCCAGAGTTCAGATAATTCCAACGGCTCACTTAGCAGCTCCACCGGTGAAAGTAGCTGCACGTCAAGCGAGAGTCACAAGAAGGTAAAGAATAAAGGCTGCCAGATAAGCATCAGCTCCGTGTTAAGGGATCAAGAAGTGCAATGTTCCCAGCACAGTTCTCAACCAGATGATTCTCTAGAGACAGCGACAGCTGGCACTAACACCGAGCCAAAAAAGTCGAAATGCGGCAGGGCTAGTTCTAAATTCATCAGCACGTTAAGCGAGAGTCACAAGAAGGTAAAGAACAAAGGCTGCCAGATAAGCATCGGCTCCCAGTTAAAGGATCAAGAACCGCAGTGTTCCCACCGCTGTTCTCAACCAGATGATTCTCTAGCGAAAGTGACAGCTGTTACTAACACCGAGCCAAAAGATATATCAATAACAGCGAGATGCGATTGCGACAGGTCAGCTAGTGTAGCGACGAAATGCGGCAAGGCCAGTTCAAAATTCATCCCGTGCGCAGGAATACTAGATATGCCTAACTTTGAATTTTCCGGCGAGGAGCACCAGTATTCCGTCAATGCCGTCAATGTGCTCCTTATGAACGGTTCCCGCCAAAAACCCTATGATGGTCCTAACCCAGAGATCTGCGTACAGGAGTCCGACCTGGCAGATTGCAACGAACGAGCCGTTTTCTCGGAAGTCGAAAAGCCCACCTACAGAGTGTGTCGGGCTGCCACCTCAGGCTCCAATACCAAGGGCCAACAGGACGAAGCCAATGTCTTGGTTCTCGAAGAGTGTCCCATGTGTGGATGCAGCCCTGAAGACAATAGTCACCGGGGGGAGAGTGAACAACAGTTTGTGGAAGGAACAAATTCTAAACAGAATCAAAGCAAATGTTTCCAACCCGGACAACTTTGTGGTAACTGGATCAATTCACCAGACGCATCCAACTATACCAAACTTCTGGAACTGCAGAGGTCACGCATCAATGAGCTGGAGAATCTGTTGCAGCAACACAACAAGCTGCATCAGACTATCCAGGCAAGGATGGCAGAGCTGCAGTGTCAAAAAAAATCCGTCTAAAAAAGCCAATACACAATAGCAAAATATACTTATCAATTCTTGTTGTTGTTTAAAGGGTGTGAGGAGTGGTTTATTCGCAATTACCGCTTGAATTCCAATTCCAAACTTTTAGTTTGAAGCATCTAAATATCAAGGCTAATCCTTACGGGTCTAGGCGGCAGACTGAATGACATCGGTGTACAGCTTAACCTTGCTGGCAATGCTCATGTCGACGTACTTGTCTCCAATGGAAACGATCAGACCACCAATGATGCTGGGGTCCACGCGAGAGGTGATCTTCAGCGATTGGTTGCCCTTCAGGAAGGACTAAAAAATAAGCAAAAGAGCCGTGAAATGAAGAGTCAAGAGTCTTTAAAGTCGAAAGTAGCTACCTTGAGGGCACCCTCCAACTGCTTGCTTTGGGAGGCATCCAGGGGCTTTGCGGACACAACCTCGCAGACGACCTCACCGCGATGAGCGGCCATGATGGTCCTGTAGGCATTGATAACAGTGTCCAGCTTCTTCAAGCGTCCGTTGTCGGCCAGCAGACCTAGCAGGTTGGCGGTGGCCGGGGCAAAACGCAGCTTCTCCGAAGCCTCCTTAAGTGCGGTGGCCATGACCTTCTTGTTGATGATCGGACTGGTCACATACTCGCGCAGCTTCTTGTCGCCCTTGATCGTGGCCTGCAGAGCAGTCAGGTCCTTCTCCACTTGGTCCAACTGACTCAGTTTTGAAGCAGCCGAGTACAAGGCGGTGGCATAGCGACCCTCCAAGCCGAACACCTGCACTGGGGGCTTCACCGGGGCTGAGGCAGCGGCGGAGCTGAGGGTGCGGCTCTGCGGAAGTTGTAAAAAATCACTTATTAGTGCTTGAGCTTTATAATCCAAAACAACTACTATTTTTGTGGGTTGCAGTGGCCAAAAATTACATAACCAAGAAAAGCGCGTTAGATAATATAGTATGCAATGTCCGTCTTTCCTCACACTGTTCTAACGCACAATACCCAAAAGGGTTCTTTTCACTGAGGAGAATCTACTGTTTCTCAATATATTCCCCAGAAACCTACCAAAATTGCCAATTTGTTAACGGATGCCATCGTTTCCCGAGAATTTTTCAGCTAAAAATCGCAGCTGTGACCAGGGTTCCGTTAAACTTCGATACCTGAACCAGGGTTGCTGTTCGACAGTACGAAAAAAAAAATCGGCCAGGGCTGGTCAAAATATTTATCGATTAATGAGAATAGCTATATTTTTTTTTAATGAAATTGTGTAAATATATATTTCCGAATGTTTACGTAGCTTGCGCTGCGAACTTTATTTTAAAACGCTAAAAAAAGGAAAAAAAATCGTGTCATTGAAAACCATTGATTTGGAGATTCGGACTCACGTCTTTTTTATTTGTAGTTCAAAAACTTGAAAACTTAAAACCTAAACTTTCTGAAATGGTTGCGAATATGTGAAGTCGGTTTAAGCACACGCGAAACTATAGTTGATGGTGGCTTAGAAACACTTGGGGCTTCGGTTGGGATCGAATTGAAATTTTATACTTCATCGCAGTTTACTTGTCATCTGGAAAATAATTATGCCGTTAGCAAATATTTCTAAGGAGAACTTAGTGCGGCCTCGTACCTTCATCCTCTCCGTCTTCTTCTTCCTCGCCCTCGCCATCCTCACCGTCCTCGTCATCAAATCCCTCCTCCTCATTGTCATCGTTATCCTCCTCGTCCTCGGGCTCCACCTCAATATCAGGTACCAGATAATACTGCAGTGGATTTGGCCAAAGGTCGTCCTTTATCAGCTCTGCAATCTCGTCGTTGACGGGATCGGTGTTATCCGAGAACCAGTCGAAGAAGGTCTTGTACTCTGAATTTCGCTTTTTCTTGTTGCCGTAGGGCTTCGTCAACAGCTGTTTGAGCAGGTTCTTGCCCTCCTTCCACTTGATTGGCGTGCTGGTGGACGCGGGCCATTCCCCGTTCTCGGAAGCCGCTGCTGCATAGAAAAATATAAATATATGAGGGCAAGTAATATTTTTGGCAGTGCGCTTCTAGTCTACATACCAGCGGAATTCAAGTGGAACTCCTTGGTGAGCACCTTGTTCTCGAAATAAGGATTTTCATCAAAGTGGAAGTTGATGCGGTAGCCTGATTTTATGTCCTCGAACTCCTCTACCTCCAGTTTCTTAAGTGAGTGGAGACATTCCTCCTCCTCTTCGTCTAGAATACCGGACACTTGCGGGTGGTTGATGAACTGCAACAAAAAATGGGAATCGGATTAGCACGGCGATGTAGACGCGTTTTATATTCGAATCTATAGCAAAGGTGCACGTTTTTACGTCTTCCTGGCGAGGGAGTTACTTGGATTTATGGTGAGTTTGCCACACGGTCGTAAAATAGGTACATATGTATATTAATAATCATTTCTTAGCCGCTTTAAAGCTGCAGATTTTTGCATTTTTTCGAGCGGCCAGCCAGACGGCTATCGATAACACGCACACGTTCTCACGAGAAAAAGCGGGGAGGCGGGATGCCGGCGGCATCACAGTCCAATATGAACAAGAAAAAAAATTCCTCGAATAGAGAAAATTTCTTGTAAGTGTGCTTTGGGGACAAAATCAATTAAATTTTCATGCCACGCCGTGTTGCATCATTGGTGCACCGCTTTTCTGCAAACCGATAGACACGCGTTCCGGCTAGACTGCACAAATGCAAATCATGGCCAAGACAGGAACTTACCGAAGTAACCCAAAAGTTGGAGATCTTTTTGACCAGCTCGCTGCGCTTCTCGTAGCAGGGTTTGCGCAGCTTATTGTACTTCTGCTCCACCTTGAGGATCTCCTCACTGGCCTTCTCGTTCATAGCATCAATCTCATTCTGCACCGCATCGATCTGTTCCAGCGCCTCAGACTCCTCCTCGTTGTTGCCGGCGGATGTGAGGCCATCGGCGGGGGCTCCGTCCAGCTTGGCTCGCTTAGGCACGCTCGACATTCTGCTCGCTTTTCCGGTGTGTTTGCTGTCGTAATTTGCGGGAAATTTGCCAAATAACGGCGGTACAGTTGAGCAGAAGCGAAGCGGATTCTTAACTTGCGTTGCGGCTGTAGAGATGAGAGTGTGTCGATAGCAGCCGTCGTCAAGTGATGGCACTTTGAATCGATGGACGCTATCGATTAGTGTGCAGTCGATGGTTAGCAACACTGGTGTTCTGGATTACAGCGCGTTTCGGTCCTTTACAACACGCGCGGACAACATTTGATGCCTAGCTGTAATAGCTGAAAATTAATTTTTTAATTTTGTATACACATCGTTCTCAAAAACATCAGCAACATGGCAACGGCAGAAGCCCAGATCGGTGTGAACCGAAACTTGCAGAAGCAGGACCTCAGCAACTTGGTAAGCAGATGGAAAGGGACTTGCTAAACGCCGCCTCTTTTTCCGTGTGTGAAAGTGTACGCGTCGTCATTATTGTGCCGCTTCCTAGGAAAACGGCGGGTCGCGGGCGGCAAGGACGCGCCCAGATGGTTCCGGGCGGTTCTCGGACCCTAAAGCATCTCTACTTTCCAAACACCGCAGTCTGCGTTGCAATGGCCAACAGCCTTTTGTTGTCACTCGCCCGGGGCTGAGGGAAACACGCAAAATGCAGCACGTGGCGCTAGATTTTTGCCTGGGCGTTTTTCCCAGGGGTTTCTGTCAGGCTAACGGACCGTATGTATACTTAGGCAAGGCGTGCAATATGGCAAGCGATTCAGTTTCAGCAGAGAGTCTCAACTGTTGCCATCCATTTAGCTGATGCAATTCAACCAATATTCTAACCTCAAAGTTCACGGTTATACACACACTCACACTCGCGCACAGTCATGCATCTGAGGCGACGCGATTTTTCGGGAGATTTGGGGGTGGTAATAACTACTGATTAAACATCCACAGTTGCCGGCTCCAAAATTTAACCTGTGTTCACTTGATTTTGTTGCAGGAAATCGGCAAACTTACACCCCTTTCCCCGGAGGTGATCTCGCGGCAGGCGACCATCAACATTGGCACCATTGGTCATGTAGCGCACGGCAAATCGACGGTGGTGAAAGCTATCTCCGGCGTGCAGACGGTGCGCTTTAAAAACGAGCTGGAGCGCAACATCACAATTAAGCTCGGTAAGTGGACACAGCCAAGATTTTCTTGCGAAAGATATAGATGTGATCCTCATAGTCTAAGATAGTCTAGTTATATTGCTCTCTCCTATTCACTCACACACATTCCTGTAAACCCGTAGTTGCGCAGCCTCTGAGCCTTGAACGAACATATAATATCCCAAACTCTTTCGGCTGGCCGAAGGAAGCCCTACCTCCCTCCATTAAAAATCCCGTTTTCCAGTAAGGCTCCCTAAACTTAAGAACACCCTGCTCATAACCCTGTACCGACGACGGCACACCGCGTAATCAACGGAGGAACTCTCCGCCTCTGATCTATGTATCTGTCGTTGCTTTGGATCGAGTTACCGGGTGTAAAAGGCGTTCTGCGAATGATTTTGTATCTATTTTTTAATGTTAACTCCTAGTCGTGTATGATATTTCTTAAATTGCTGGATTAATACGCGTTGCCTTGCCTCTCAAGGTGTGTCGTCGCCTTAGTAAAAAATTTTAAAAAGACATCTTTTTATTAAGAATCTATCTTTTTCCTGTATTCTTAGTCTTGAACTGATTGTTATTTTGATTAATACTACTGATAATCCAGCAATTTAATTAATTGCCAAATCTTTTTCTTCTTTTTTTCCCCACATTTTCTTCCGGTCTTTTTCGTTTGCTTCGGTTGCGACGCGTCCACAAAACCACACCACACCCACCACCCACAATCCAAAAATGTCCAAACCTTGTCATTTGCAGAACGCTTGAGCGCAAAGAAAATCCAAAAACTTTTGAACTCCAAGCAGCAGCGACAGCAATACGAGATCAAACAGTTCCATCGTCTTCGCGATCTGGCCGAAATGCGGCACCACAGGCGCAGCTTGCGCAGCTCCATGCAGGTACCGCCAACAGCAACGGATATGGCTTCGGCTACCAGCCTGCAAAGACGCACCAGCCGCCGGAGTAGCAGTGGCTATGGCAGTGTCCTGGGCTCCGACGAGCATGACATGGTCCAATTTGCACTGAAAGGATCTGCCGATCTTAAGCGACGCCGGAGCAGCGGCGTGAATTCACCAACCACACCCGGTTACAAGCGTTCAAAGAATAACGAGGGATTAATGATTAAAAAGCCTCCCAGGGGCGAGTACATTGTGGAGCGCATTGAGTGCGTAGAGGTCATCAGACTACAGCCCGTTTTCTTTGTCAAATGGCTGGGCTATGCCGCCAGCAAGAACACATGGGAGAGCTTCGACAATTTAGCCGACTGTGCCAAAATGGAGGACTTCGTGGAGCGTCAGAGGCAGCTTTTCGATAAGTACATAGCCGATGTAACCAGTGAGCTTGAGGAAAAGCTGAAGGCCATACCGCCAATGGAGAATGTATCTGTGGTCGAGATTGAAGATTTTGAGCCCCTGAAGATGCAGATTGATCTTATAATCCTGGCCCAATACCGGGCAGCCAGCAGTCGAAGCCAGCGGGAGCGCGGTATAATCGAAGAGCGAGCCCTGCGTAGTATGCATATCGAGCGGGCGAAGCTTGTGCGACGAAAGCAGATTGTGGATCTCGCCCTGTTTGAGAACAGCATGAACGCAGTGGAGGGGTCATCGCCGCCAATACGCGTTGAGAACATGGTAGACCTGGAGACCATAGACAGCAATTTCGTATATATCCGAAACAACATAATCGGCGAGGGTGTGCCCAAGCCGGAACCGTCCGTATTGGGCTGCAAATGCACGAGTGAAGACGGTGCCGAGGAGTGCACTGCTTCCACAAAGTGCTGTGCCCGCATGGCCAGCGAGTTGTTCGCCTACGATCGAAGCAAGCGACGGCTTCGTCTTCGTCCTGGCAGCGCCATCTTCGAGTGCAATAGCCGCTGCACCTGCGGTCCGAGCTGCTCCAACCGCGTGGTACAGCATGGACGCCAGCATCCGCTTGTTTTGTTCAAAACAAGCAACGGTAGCGGCTGGGGGGTGCGTACACCGTGCGCACTGCGCAAAGGAGAATTCGTGTGCGAGTACATCGGTGAGATCATTACCAGCGACGAGGCCAACGAGCGCGGAAAGGTGTATGATGACAAGGGCAGGACCTATCTCTTCGACCTCGACTACAATACGGCACAGGAGAGCGAGTTTACCATCGATGCTGCCAACTTTGGCAATATATCGCACTTTATCAACCACTCATGCGATCCCAATTTGGCGGTGTTTCCATGCTGGATCGAACACTTGAATGTGGCCCTGCCCCACCTTGTATTTTTCACGCTGCGTCAGATCCGAGCTGGCGAGGAGCTGAGCTTCGACTACATTCGGGCGGATAACGAAGACGTGCCCTATGAGAACCTATCGACGGCTGCGCGCGTCGAGTGTCGCTGTGGAGCGGACAATTGCCGGAAGGTCCTTTTCTAAGGATGGAACTAGACATTCCTTGAATACTTCTCCTTAGATTCTGCACTGCCCCCCCATCGTATTGTATTTTTATTTTTTATATATATATATTTGAAACTATTAGTTTTTGATTCCATTAATGTTTTTTTTACATTACAAAGAATAGATTCACATTTTAAAATTATTTATTTGTTAACTTTTTGCACCAACTGAAAATGGAGATTATGGCGTTGGACTGTGTCAAATGTTAAGTTTGAATTGGGACGCATGGAGATCCGAATTATTTGTATAAAACGTATCATGATAATGTACTGAATTTAGAATATAATTAGTGCCCTGACACCCACGCTTACCATGCACAGAAGTTATGTATCATAATAAGCTTACATTTTCCGAATAAATATCTTATGGTAATTAAGTTATGCGATTTTTTTTATTGACTTGTGGCAAAGTTTGGAAGTAACTTTGGAGTTTACTTTTTATTAAGGGTAATATTTCGCCAGAGAGCTCAGTATTTTAAACATTATTTGCATTAATTTATCCCTGTTTTTCTTTACATTTTTTCAAAACATACTTTTACTTAGGCCTTATCGTCTTTTGGAACCTTGACTAATCCAAATATCATTTTCCATTTTAGGATATGCCAATGCAAAAATATACAAGTGCGACAACCCCAAGTGCCCGCGACCGGCTAGCTTTGTTTCGGATGCATCAAGCAAAGACGACAGCTTGCCCTGCACCCGTCCCGCTTGCTCTGGCAACTTCAGATTGGTGCGACACGTTAGCTTTGTTGATTGCCCCGGTCACGACATTCTCATGGCCACTATGTTGAACGGCGCCGCTGTGATGGACGCTGCCCTGCTGCTCATTGCTGGTGAGTGATCCGCACATTGGCATCTTTTTTAAACAAAGACTACATATTTGTATGCTTCTTTAGGCAATGAATCCTGCCCACAACCGCAAACCTCTGAGCATTTGGCTGCCATTGAGATTATGAAACTGAAACAGATTTTGATTTTGCAAAACAAAATTGATCTGATCAAGGAGAGCCAGGCGAAGGAGCAATACGAGGAGATCACTAAGTTTGTTCAGGGCACCGTCGCTGAGGGCGCACCGATCATCCCGATCTCGGCCCAGCTCAAGTACAACATTGATGTGCTCTGCGAGTACATTGTAAACAAGATCCCCGTGCCACCGCGTGATTTCAATGCCCCGCCCCGTCTAATCGTCATTCGGTCCTTTGACGTGAACAAGCCTGGCTGCGAAGTGGCGGACCTGAAGGGCGGCGTGGCCGGCGGCTCTATCCTGAGCGGTGTACTCAAGGTTGGCCAGGAGATCGAGGTGCGCCCGGGAGTTGTGACTAAGGACAGTGACGGCAATATCACTTGCCGTCCTATCTTCTCGCGCATCGTGTCGCTTTTCGCCGAACAGAATGAGCTTCAGTATGCCGTTCCCGGTGGTCTTATTGGTGTGGGCACCAAAATTGATCCGACACTGTGCCGTGCCGATCGTTTGGTCGGCCAAGTGCTGGGGGCTGTTGGCCAGCTACCTGACATCTACCAGGAGCTGGAAATCTCGTACTACCTGCTGCGCCGACTGCTGGGCGTTCGTACCGATGGCGACAAGAAGGGAGCGCGAGTGGAGAAACTGCAGAAGAACGAGATCCTACTGGTGAACATTGGATCCTTGAGCACCGGCGGTCGCATCTCGGCCACCAAGGGTGATTTGGCCAAGATTGTGCTCACGACGCCAGTGTGCACGGAAAAGGGTGAAAAGATAGCCCTTAGCAGACGTGTGGAGAACCATTGGCGGTGAGTTAGCGACCTCTATAAGACATCATCTAAAATTGTAATTCGCATTAATGAACCCTCTTTTCACTTTTAGCCTAATCGGTTGGGGCCAGATCTTTGGAGGCAAGACAATCACACCAGTGTTGGACAGTCAGCCGTCGAAGAAGTAGAACTAGGCTAGACTTTCCCAAGCGGTTCTACTTTTAGCAGCGACGGCAGTAGCAGCATCATCTTTATTAGGCCTCTTAGCCCTTTGCTCTTATTTGTCCTCTAGCTCCAGCTCTCCATCGTTCCCTTCCACCGCCGTGTCCGTTGATCAAGCAAACCGAAACAAATCAGAAAGAGAATACATACATAACTTAATTTATTGAATTTTGTTGTCGAGTATGTATATAAATATAAACGAGGAATTCACTAATTTCGCCGCTTGCGAGTGTTTTTGCATTAATAGCAGAATCAGGCATTACAAAACAACAACTAATAGGTTATACCTTACATATTATATAAAACTAAAGGCAAACAAACATCTGATACATCGTAAAATTGTTTTTATGATTTAAAAATACAAAAAAACAAAAACAAAAGAAACGAAAAAAAAAACACGTAACAAATTGTATTGCATTTTTTACAATTAAAACCTCAAGAACTGACTTCTTATTTGGGAATTTTGGCAGTTAATTCTGCAATGTATCAAAGCCGAGGGTGGGCACAAAACTTTAAAATGGGAACGTGACTACGTGATCCAATGAAGAAATTTCAGGTATATTCTGATAATTATTATCGAAATTGATATCAAACAATTATTATCGAAATTGTTTGATATATGGGTTAGTACCAACTTTATAATTCGAAATATTGAAATCTAAATTAAAACATTATGTTTTATATATAATTTGGTAACCTTGTAAAACTGACAAAAATTAAAATTAATGCTATTTTAGCTTAGTAATTATAGATTTAAAAAAAGGCTCCTGCAAGGGTTTAAAAACGTAGGCTTTTTTTAATATATTTTGTTTATATCGATAATCAGCTCTATATTTTTGTCCATATATCAATATCGGACTCTCCCCTCTCCAGACCAAACAAACACACACACACAGATTTATTATTTTTCATTATAGACCAATTTATTTTTCCAGTTTTTAGTTGCAATTAAATTTAAATAGTTACAATACGATTTTTGTTCAATTAACACATTGATACTCGTAATATTGTGGGCTGTTTAAGCAATTATCCATACAAAGCTCAATATCGACTTGAATTGTATTGAATAATTTGTTGGTTGAAACGAATTTGGTTTTTATTCGATTTTGGTAAATTTGTTTTAACTATATCGCACACACTAGATTAATTATTATTTCTTGTTCATGGTTTGCAATTATAATTCTACCATTACCAAGTACTTTTTGCTTGTCAATTCAATATATTTTGTTTTTTTAAGACGTCGTTTAATAGTAAATATATGTAGCTTATTGAATAAAAATTCGTACTTAGCCGTGATGTACATATGTTGTTGGGTTTTTTTTGTTCTTTTTCTGTTCATTGAATAGTTGGAAACTAAATTTTGATAAACGACTCGACTCGACTAATAAGTATATATTGAAAAACGTTTGATTTTTGATTATTTAATACTATTGAGTAAGTTCAGTAATACCTTTATTTTTTTTCCTGTTCGCTAAACTACACTCCCCGGGTTCTTGGGGCGACACGATTGCGTTGTGGTCAGTACACGCTTTGAGCATTTGATAACAGCAAGTCTTCGTTGAACATACAATATGTCGTAAGTACGAACTTAAGCAACAAATTGTACCATTTACACTTATCAGAATGTATTACAGCTATTTTGAGCATCCGTTGAACACAATACAGTTTATCAGGTCTGAGATCAATTACAACCAAAAGTGGAACAAAAACCATTGCCAAGTTTCTGCTTTTGTCCTTGGAGAATGTTAGAAGTAAAGGATACTATATATATATATAAGAGAACTAAGACTAAAATTGGGGGAATTCCTTTCGGGTAACTTTGGCATTCGTCCAAGGTAGGCTTCGACTACTAATTGCTTGCATAACTCCTGTCTTAGTATCGACTAGTTGTTGCAAATTGATTAAATCAGACAATTCATTCTTCAATAGAGAGCCTCTTCCTATTTCAAGGCCCTTACACTCTACCTGTATTTCATTTACATTTATATATATATACTTATATATCGTGCTCGTATCGTCGGCATTAGACTGTCATTAAGAAGCAAACGAAAGTTATTCTCTAGCAAGTCCTTCGTTATCGATCAAGAAACCGTCTAATGTCTATAAACCTTCTCATTGCCTGCGCCTAGCATATTCGAAAACAATTTCTTAATTCTATAAACTGACTTAGTTTAGTTGTATTTTATATGGTACATTCATTTTAATTTAGTTTTGGAAAGAAATGACAATTTAGATTGATATTTATAAAGCGGGGTGAATGGAATGGAATGCAATGTCGGAATGAACCTTAATTCTTATACGTATTCTATTCTTTCCTATATATATGCAGATGTCAATTGGTTTATCCTACAAGTTCTTATGTGCAATGTTGGGTGCAGCTTTAGGGGAAGGATACCTTGCTTTTCGTCAGTATCTATATAGTATATAAAAAGTTTTTGTTTTAGATATTACATACATACACAATTATTGACAGTTAACATTGGCAAAATGGCAGATGGCAGTTGGGCTTGAGACATCCTAATTATAAATTTTATATATATTCTAAATATTCAACAGTTCCGCTAATAATGCATGGGTTATAATTGATTTATTTCCTATGCCTAACCCTTCCTCACTTATTATATCGCATAATATACATTTCAATTACATACATACAGAGATATACATACAGGTGTGCATATAACAAACATGCGGACTTACACGCCGCTGTCTGGTTGTTGCATATCGCCATGCCTAATATCTAACAATGAAATGGTTACTCTGCCACCTCCTACTCACACATATCTAATGCCATAATTTATAGTATATTAAAGTTATATATGTACAGGATTTCTCTTCTTCATTACAGCAGCCATTAGGAGTTTTAACCTCACTCTACTCTAGGTAATTTGCCTTCCAGGGTTTGGGATACTATTGGGATGTGGAGCCTGCGTTTTCTTTAGGATGCGCTTCGGGGCATGGGATCGATCGGGCATCTTAAAGAAAATGGCTTAAATCTCATTCGTTGACATCCTCCTCCGATGAGCTGGCAGCGGGTATAGTCGAGAACTGCCAGGATTCCCGGTTGTTTTTGCTCACTGATCTGTAAGAGAAATCCGAGTTGTATAACTTTCAATTTGCATTTAAACTTGAATTTCAGGCTATAGGACTTACCCATGCTTCTTGGCATTGCTGGGCAGAGTGTGCGAGTTGCGGTAGTAGCTCTCGTGTGACTCTTCCATGGTTTCCTCCAGGGACTTGCGCTGCAGGGTCATCGTCTCCTGGTGCGAGGCCGTAGAGCTGCCACCGTTCATTTCCGCATCCAAATAGTACTTGGCACTCTGGGCTATCTTGCAGTTCTCGCACTCACTTAGGTAGTCATCGTCCAGGCTGGTGTCGTTGGGCAGGAAGTGCTCCTTGGGGTTCAGGCAATTCTTCGAAGTGGTGCACACGGGTAACTGTTTGTTGGGCGATCGTTTGCTGGATCCACCGGTGCCGCCGCCGCTGCTGCTGTTGCTCTTTGGCGCCAAAGGATAAGTTGGCATCTGGCAATGGGCAATCGCCGGACTTGTGGTCGTTCCCGCTCCAGTCTCTCGCTTCACTCGTAATATCTTTGGCAGTGTGGTGCTTTTCGCCGAAGCTCCTCCCTGGCCAATCGAGGTGCTGTCGGGTGGAATGCTGATCACTGAGGGCACCTTGCTGACCACACTGTTGATGGTGCTGTTCAGGGATACCTTCCCGCTGATGTTTTTGGGCAGTGTGTACGTGACGTGGTTGGCCAGCGGATAGAACGTGCTCGAGTTGATCTTCCCGCTGGCCAGCTTCTCCCCGCATCCTGCGCCCGGACTTGCCGGCGGTAGCGTCAGCGTGGGCGTCTGCTCCTTGCGCTGACCACTGGAGGACGGCTTGCTCAGCGTGTAGATGGTGGACACGGCGTTGCTCCCGCTGGCGGACGAGGAGGAGGAGGATGTGGTGACCACGGTGGCGCTCTTTAAATTCGTTAGGCTTTTGTAGAGTTTCGGTGGTAAAGTCGGATTGCTTAGATCTTGATGATGATGCTGCTGCTGCTGCTGCTGCTGTTGTTGGTTATAGAAATGTTGCTGCTGTTTCTGCGTCAAACTCAAGTAGGCATCAACCTGAAAAAGACCGGTGAATTAGCCACGGAACAAGATAAGAAATACCCAAATCGAGGAATGAAACCAGAGAGATAATCTTCGGAAACCAATCAGTGTGTAGCTCTGCTCCAATTTCGACTGCAATCTCATTCCCCGCCATGTCAAGCTCTCACAAAGGGATTACTTACATTTCGAACTCACCTTTCGATTCAAGTAGGCGCTGGAGAGGGAATCGCCGCCTCCGCTGGACGCACTACGTCCCCCATTAGCGCCTCCGCTCCCCCCACTCGTACTCCGGCCCCTTTCCGCGGAGCTGCTGGATGAGCGCTTCTGAACGCGTCCCAGGACAATGGGAGGGGCGGATACCTCTTCGGGATGCTGCAGCGGAGGCGGAGGAATGATGGCAGACACATTGACTCCGCCACTTGATCCGGCATGCGGGCTATGAGTCTCATCGCCCACTTGCTTGGAGATGGTGGCTATCTTTGGCTCGTGGCTACATCCGTTCCGCCTCAGAGTCCCTCCGCCCGCCGCTGCCGTGATTAAGTCCTGGGCGTGCTGCTGCAGATTCGTTGATGATTTGGCTCGCTGTCCATAGGCCAAGGTGGCCGCATGCCGCACTCCGCCAGATGTCGTCGCCCCGGGTGACAGAGAGCAGGTCGGAGTCGAGCTGCTGCTGCTCGAGGTGGTGGCAAACAATTTGCCAGCTCCACTGAGAAAGGCATTGGCATTGGCAGTGCTCCCCATGTAGGACATCGGTACGTGCTGAATAGGGCACTGGCACATGGGTTTCTTGCTGGCTTGCTTTCCGACCCCATCCGATGTGGATGTAGAGCTGTTGCTGGTCTTGGGCTTCACCTGCAGAGGATCGGCAACAGCGAAATATCGCGGAATCGTGCGATGATAACGCCGCGAACTGGATGGGGTCTTGCTTAGCTGCTGCTGCTGCTGCTGCTGCTGCTGTTGTTGTTGTTGTTGTTGGCTGTTCTTTAGGGTTCCGTGCAGAGCCATTTGTGTTGTCTGGGTCACTGAGTCCGCTGTGCTGGACGCTGGTGTAGCTGAGATTGTAGCGATCTCTAGGGGTTGCAGGAGTTCCATTGCCGGGGAGGATATGGCCGCCATCAGATGTTGCTGCTGCTGCTGCTGCTGGTGCTGGTGCTGCAACACTTGGGCGTGAGTGGGCGTGGCCTGAAGTTCCCCACTGGCTGCTGGCAGGGAATGATAGCTAGCTGCACTGGCACTGGCATTGATTTCCACATCGGCCACGGTGAGATACTGTTGCTGCTGGGGCAGCTGGTGGAGCAGCTCCTGCGATCCGCGAGGCGTCGTTCTGCGCCCCGTCGAGTAGGCAGCCGAACTTGAACTGGCCGCCGCTGTGGTCACGCTGGCGCTGATGTTGAGATGGCAGTTCTTGTAGCTACACTCGGCGGAGACAGGCGGCTTGGGCATGGCCTGCAGGCAAATAGACCCACTGCTTACTGGAGGCTGCATAAGATGTTGCTGTTGCTGCTGCTGCTGCTGCTGCTGCTGCTGGTGGTGCTGCTCCAAGGTAAGCTGCTGCTGCTCACTCTGCAAACTGTAAGGCGGCTGGTGATTCTCCCCGGTGGCTATGGTGGTCACTCCGCCACTGTTGATATTGATGTTAATCAAGTTCGTGGTGCTCTGAGTGTACTGGTTCGATTGGGGCAGCACTGGAGTGGCCGCGGCCAACTGGTGGGCGTGCTGAGGATGCGGATGCGCTACCAGCTGTTGGGTGTACGGCTGGTGGTGCTGCTGCGGCTGGGTGTGCAGTTGGAGCGTGTGCTGCTGAAGGTGCTGATGGGCCTGCACCTGCGCCTGGATCTGTTGCTGCTGCTGGGCCTGCGCCTGAGCCTGGGCTTGAGCCACTGCCTGCTGCTGTTGCTGGCTGACAGTGGCCACCGCTCTCTGGGAGCTGCTGGCTGGCAGGTTCACCGTGCACTGGGCGCTCAGGGCCTCCGCTTGTGAAATGGCCACCGCTTCCTCGTACGGTGGTGGAGCTTCGCCACGGGGAAAGTGCGGCTTCCACAGGGGATAGTGAGTGGCAGCGCCGCCATAGGAGTAGTCAATGGCGCTTAGATTGCCCTCCATATAGCCCATATTTCCGGCAATATAACTGAAGTGCATAAAATCAACATCAAATCAAAATCCTTGAACACACATTAGATGGAATACTTACCCAATGCTGCCCACGATGCTGCGCTGGTCCTCAGCATTCTGACGATTCTCCCGCGCACGCATCTTGCGTTGGCGCAATCGATTAACCAGGAAGAAGAGCAACGAAAGCGAGAGCGTGGCCGTGATGCCACTGGCCACCAGTCAAATGCCAAAGTCCGTGCTCCCGTCGCTGAACTGGTCGTCCAAGCAGATCACCTCGCAGCAATTATTGCCGCTGCCAACGGTCTGGAAAGACTTGCACTTGCTAAACGCCTCGCAGAGCACCATCTTGCAGGCCTTGGGCAGTCCACTGTCGCAGGTGCACAGGCGGCACGAGTCCGGTCCGGGCATGTAGTGCATGCCCGTCTCGTACAGCTTCCCGTTGTAATCGCGGCAGTGGCCACCGGGTACTAGGCTCGAGCTCACCGCGTTTCCATCTGCAGAAGTAGCAAGAAATCGGATCAATACGAGCTCATGGGTTTAACTGATAAATAAATACCCGCTATATTTTCTTATGGGGAAAAAAAAACAAATTCTACACAAGGGGAAATCTCTGCGGGTATTAAATATCTTGAAAATACACTTAAAAGTATCCTACCACATATTAAGTCTTAGGAATAAGAAAACTCCTGCTTCAGACTTTAAAATGTGAATTTAGTTGTTTAATATCTTATAGCATACTTTTCAGGGCAAGTTTAATGAAATAAAGTCCGCTGCCATTTTTATGGCAAACTGAAGACCATTTCTTTTTTATAAATTTTTAAACTACATGAATCTTCCAATGATGTGTTGTTTTTGTAAAATGTTTAAGACCAATAGAACTTTAATACAAGTATATACTCATATACAGTGCTTATGCAGTTTATGCTTTTATGTTGGCATATATGTACATATGTACATATGTATCTATGTAGCCAAAATCTTCAGTGGTAGAAGGATCTGGAATATGCAAGACATGAGACACCATCACAAACATGCACCTATAGCCGCGCACTCGATGCTTGAATGTTGAATTCTTTATTTTGGCACACTTGACCAACTTTCACCTTTGCTGATTTAAAATTGCGCCACCAAATCACACACACACACAGACATACAAAAGCAGTACATACAGCTGCAATGACAAAGTGCAGCAGGTGCTGTAAATCCTCCGCTCAATCGAGGGAGATGGAGGGTAAATCAGTGGAAATGAGAAAGAGAAAGAGAGAGAAGCAAGATGAGGCCACAATATTTATCACTTGAATGAAATTAAATGCAAACGCATAACATTTTCGACATCATTTAAATGCTAAACAGCAAAAGGAAATTCAAATTAAAAACAAATATACATGCACAGACACACACATTCATACATTTGTACATTTGTATGCAGTTAAGGACCGTTAGAGTGGCAGGGGTAGGAGAAGGTGAAAGCGAATTTCTGGGCAGGAAACGCACGAACAAAAATGGCAAACAGGCGTGCGTTACGCCCCCGCAACAAAAACGGAAAAATATCGCAAAAAAAATGTTTCCGTTCATTCGAGAGTTTCCAAGTGAAATTGGTGTGTAGGTGTGTGTGTGTGATAAATACATACACGCGTATCACATACACACCCAGTTCACACCCATACAGAGGAGCCAAGTATACATGCAAAAAATAAACACCATACACACACACCCCCAAGATACCGCCCACCACCACAAAGCAGACACACATGTATGTATATATACATACATATGTACATACAGGAGCAAAGCAAAATTTTGCAGGCCACTTCCTTCGTATTGCCATTTCCATTTCCCCACCCAAAAAACCGTTATGCCCCTTTTCTCTCTCCCTCTCTGATTCTGATTCTGCTTCTGCTCCGCTAAGAAAAAGAGCGAAACGAAGCGCAGAATGTGGGTTGGTATTGGTTAGTTCTGGCTCTGACAGTGTGTGTGTGCCCCGTGTCCCATAAATTGTGAACTGTGGCCATGGACCATATTTCCAATTATTGCTGAAGGAATCCGAGCAATCGAAATTGATTTTGCTGAAAAACCTTGTGTTCACTCTCAAGGAGTTTACATCCCTATATTCGACAGTTTTTTACATTAAAAAGTTAAAACTTTTCGCATCTGCAGGATATGGGGCTGAATTTGCATGTTCGTTTACGGGTGTGTGTGTGTGTATAAAATTTTTCACATTAGTTTTCCCTACTGGACCGTTCCCGTTACCTTTGGCATTTCCAATAAACGCAAGCAATGCCAAAAAATACATTTTGCACACGCTTTTTAAAACTCGTCACACAACAGAAGTAGCTGTTTAATTGCTATTTTGTCACACAAGAATTTTATCCAAGTATTTTCAATAGTTTTTTGCGAACGTTCAAAGAATACCAACAACCACCGACGACGACGAACCTAACGAGAACTTTCTCTTAAGTTCCGCTCCCAGGGTTCCCGTTAAGTTAAGTTGTTGATAATATATCAAAATATCAATATATCGATATTTTTCTAAGGATGATAAAATTATATCACGATTTTTTGTTTGCCCATATATGGAAATTAAAATATTTTTATTTTAAACTGCCCGATACCAATGCATGAAAGCCTGTGAATGTATAATAAGTTTTCATCATCGATGTTAAAATATAAAATCGGCACTCACAAAAATAGATGCATAGTTAAATTTTGTAATACATTTAACAAAATCTTTCATTCTATAACTTTATATATGTATAACAAATCTAAACTAAGCTTCTTCCTTTAAATATATATATTTTTAATGTTATATAAAAAAAAATAATAACAATATTAAAGCTTTCATATAATATTTTTATATTTTATTTTAGATTAATAATGGTAAACAAAACATAAAAAAGTATAACTATGCTCTAAAAGCAGCCTTTTTTCATTGTGTGTTTATTATTTAATTTTTGTAATTTTCACATGTAAATCCAATACCCCCGATGTTTCGTCAAACGTTGATGCATCGCTTAACATCGATGTCAACAAAATCATCGGAAAGCATCGCAAAAAAACAACATCGCTAGGGCGCGCCACAATACAAAGTCGTGAATAACTGAAAGGTACAAATAGCAAGTATATAAAACTTTCTTAAGTATATAAATATAATAAACTGTTCGGTTCCCTTACAGATTGAGCATTTGTTGTTTATGATACTGATGCGAACAGCAAGAATGAGAAGGTTTCGTAGCTACAATGTCTAATAAAAAAAAAATGATTCATAATAAAATATATCAAATATGTTTATATATATTTTTAAGTGAAATTTAATTAAATTTAATTTTTTATTTTAATAAAAAAAATGTTCGATGCGATAGTTTTAAAGATATTCGACAACTCTACCAACGTCGACGTACCGAACGAGAGTTTTCGCTCCCAGGGCTACAGTTAAGTTACCGTTCCTCGCTTGGAACCACTGGATGCGTTAATTCCAGGGCTGAATTAATCCAATGCGTCATTTAAACTTGTATCTTTTACAGTTCGAAAGTTTTCCGTTCATGTCAATCGAAGGAGGCAACAAAATCAAATGGGAATTTTATATCCAACTTAAAACAATTACACTTGATTAACGATAATTTCTAAATTTTATTTGTTACCCTGCAACAAGGAATTCATTCAGATAATTACGTCAATTTCGCGAAGTTAGTTTGAAAATATAATTACTTGGTAGGAAACAGCAGCCAATGCTCATACATATTTAATAAGTTACCTCTTAGTGTAAAACGTTTTGCTAGCTTCATATAAATAAATAAAAACAATTTGAGTATACATTTAATTATCATTTTTACGGATAAACCCTACAATTAAACCAAAGAGTTTTATCCATTTTAGAAGTTTCTTTGATAGCTTATCCATTTCTTATTCAACGAAAAAAGTTGTGATTAAAGCAACATTTTACTTCATGTCGCATTCTAGCTACTTTTAGTATTCGTCTGATGGCTGTTAAATTCAATTTTTCTAAAATGCGAACATTAATTTTGCAAAATGCATTCGGCATGCGACCCTAAAGTCAAGTTTAAACTTTAAGGGTCAAATAAAAACAACAACACTAACAGAATAGAGGGTGCGCAAACAACACGCACGCGGAATAATTTGCTATTGCTGAACGGCGATTAAGTTGCATTTAAATCAAAGGCAGGGGTAATTTGAAGCATTCATTAACTCGCAGATAGCTGCTCCTGCCAATTGCTCTGCTATTTTGGCAGTCAGCAAACGGCAAAGGGAGTCAACGGACATGGACAACGTCACAGCCGCACTGGCAGCGGCAAAAGATGGCGGAGCCACGAGAAATCACAGCACCTATGTAATACCAGGAATGTACGACCTCTCCGTTGAGGACACCAACTGGGTGCTGACCTCCTCCTTCATCATTTTCACGATGCAAACGGGCTTTGGAATGCTGGAGTCCGGCTGCGTTAGCATCAAAAACGAGGTGAACATTATGATGAAAAATGTGATCGATATTGTACTGGGTGGCTTCACCTACTGGCTTTTCGGATATGGAATGAGCTTTGGCCGAGGCCCACTGTCCAATCCCTTTATTGCTATTGGTGACTTTCTGCTGGACCCGCCGGTAGGCGATGCCCTGATGGGACAGATCTTTGCGGCCTTTCTGTTTCAGCTGTCGTTCGCCACCACGGCCACAACGATTGTCAGCGGTGCTATGGCAGAACGGTGGGCTTGACTTTCCGTTGAAAACTTTTCTTTTCTTATAATCGAAACTGCCTTTTCTTCCAGCTGCAACTTTAAGGCTTACTGTCTTTTCTCGTTCCTTAACACAGCTGTGTACTGCATACCCGCGGGCTGGGTATGGGGAGAGCACGGGTTCCTTAACAAGCTAGGTGCCGTAGACATTGCGGGCAGTGGACCGGTTCACCTGATTGGAGGCGCCTCCGCCTTCGCCTCGGCTGCCATGCTAGGACCTCGCCTGGGCCGCTATTCCGAGGGCAACGACCCCCTGCCTTTGGGCAATCCCGTCAATGCCTGCATGGGCCTCTTTGTCCTCTGGTGGGGCTGGCTGGCCTTCAACTCGGGCAGCACCTACGGGGTGAGTGGGGCCAAGTGGCAGTATGCCGCTAGGGCGGCCGTTATGACCATGATGGGCTCCTTTGGCGGCGGATTCATAAGCTCTATGTAAGTACTTTAATATCTTATTTTTGCACTGTAATATAATTTTAGTCCAGGAGTTTACATTGTTTTATGTTTTAACTTCATTCGATTAATGGAATAATGTATTTTTATGGTTTTAATTATTCTAAAGCTATTCCTTTTGGCGCCACGGAGGCGGAATGGACATCATGGACCTTATAAATGGTGTGCTCGGCTCTCTGGTGTCAATTACAGCCGGCTGCTTCCTGTACCGCGCCTGGGAGGCGCTAGTAATCGGAGCTATCGGTTCACTGTTCTGCGTCCTGGCCATGCCACTGTTCGACCGCATGGGTGTGGATGATCCGGTAGGTGCCAGTGCTGTGCATGGAGTATGCGGCATCTGGGGCGTCATTGCCGTGGGTCTATTCGCCGACAATCCCATTCCTCTGGACACGACCAACGGACGCAGCGGATTGTTCAAGGGCGGCGGGTGGTACCTTCTAGGGATTCAGACGCTGTCGGCTTTATGCTTGGCCTGTTGGGGCATCTGCTCCACTTTCTTGCTTCTCTTCGTGGTTAACAAGATAATACCCATACGCATGGATCCGCACGAGGAGCTGCTGGGCGCCGATCTCACCGAGCACCGAATCCGGCACTCACAAATAGGCTTGTCGCGGGCCATCTCGGCTCTGGCGCCCATTAAGGTGGATCTAAAGGAGATCGCCGGCATCCAGCCGATTGGTATTAATCCTGGCCACGAACGCAGCATTGAACAGTTGCGGGCAGCGGAAGACAAGCTGCAGCAATGGCAGTCGTATCTCGAACAGGTGAATGCTCCCAAATCCAACCATCTTAAGTCGGATGCCGGTCGAGACATCATTTTCAAGCCCAAGACGGCGGGCAACGTCTTTAACCGGCGTCCTCCCGCCCGGGACAATTTCAGCGGTGGCCTGTACAGGCCCAACAATGGTGAATTGCCCGTCATCGGTGGCCCACCATCGAAACAGGAAAAGGATCCAAATTTTGCTTGGGTGGATTAGTCATCGTAGCAGTTACGCTTGCAATTTAGAATTAAAATAGTCAGACTTACTTTAGCCAGTCAATTTTTATTTGATTTTTTTATTCCCCTTTGCAGAATTTTACCTAAGTATTAAAAGTACCGAAAGAAATATTTATATTGCAGCCTAAAAATATGCAACGATCTGCGGACTGTGTATTCAGCTACACTCTACTACAGCGCCTTTTCTTTAGTATCCTGAATTTGTACTTTGTACGAATAAATTAAAATTGAATAACAGGAAAACTAATGTTAGTCTTCTAGGGACAGCTCATAATCTCCTCATCGGGTACACCTGTTGTTTCCCAGTTTACCAAAGCTAATAGCAGACCCGCCTGTACTTAAACACAGATATAATCAAAGATAAGATTACCATCTGGAATAACCACCAAGTACAGTGGAACCCATTACAAGGGTATTAGGGTATAAAAAAACAAATACAGGTTTACAAAAAATTAATAAAGACTATAGTTTGCAATTCTCAAATTTATTTTTGGAATTCAAGTACAAGCAAATATTGTTTGGATGATCGATCGATGACAATAATATAATATATATTATTATGGAGCAGTGTCTGGTTTTGTTCTAGTATGAAATAATAATATAAATGAGTTTCGGGAGCAGTTGTCGTTCGACCCGATTGGTGTTGGTGGCTGTTTTAATGTTTTGTAGTGATTTTCTAATTTAGAATCCAAGTTTTGTTTAAGCAACTCTTCTACTGTTTGGTTGGTATTTTGTAGCTCGGAGAATTGTTACTGTGTGGTTTGCATGGGTGGCGATTGAATTAGTCGACCTCCTCGATGGTGGGGCCAGCACCGCCAGCACCAGCAGCTCCAGGAGCACCAGCTGCTCCGGGCATGCCTCCAGGACCGCCGGGCATGCCACCGGGAGCACCACCAGCGCTCTGGTAAAGCTTGGTGATGATCGGGTTGCACACACCCTCCAGCTCCTTCTGACGGTGCTCGTACTCCTCCTTGTCGGCCAGCTGGTTGGCATCGAGCCACTTGATTGTCTCGTTGCACTTGTCCAGGATGACGGTGCGGTCAGTGTCCGAGATCTTGGTCTTCAGGTTGTCCTCATCGAGGGTGGCCTTCATGTTGAAACAGTACGACTCCAGGCCGTTCTTCGCGGCGATGGTCTCCTTCTGCTTCTCATCCTCATTGCGGTATTTCTCAGCCTCATTGACCATGCGCTCGATGTCCTCCTTGGAAAGACGGCCCTTGTCGTTGGTAATGGTGATTTTGTTCTCCTTGTTGGTCGAACGCTCCAGGGCAGTCACGTTCAAGATGCCGTTGGCGTCAATGTCGAAGGTCACCTCAATCTGGGGCACGCCACGGGGTGCGGGGGGGATGCCCGACAGCTCGAACTTGCCCAGTAGGTTGTTGTCCTTGGTCATGGCGCGCTCGCCCTCGTACACCTGGATCAGCACACCGGGCTGGTTGTCCGAGTAGGTGGTGAAGGTCTGTGTCTGCTTGGTCGGGATGGTGGTGTTGCGCTTGATCAGCACGCTCATCACACCGCCGGCGGTCTCGATACCCAGCGACAGGGGGGTAACATCGAGCAGAAGCAGATCCTGCACCTCCTGCGACTTGTCACCGTGCAGAATGGCGGCCTGGACGGCGGCACCATAAGCGACAGCCTCATCGGGATTGATGGACTTGTTCAGCTCCTTGCCGTTGAACAGATCCTGCAGCAGGCGCTGCACCTTGGGAATACGAGTGGAGCCACCGACGAGCACGATGTCGTGGATGGCAGACTTGTCCAGCTTGGCGTCGCGCAGAGCCTTCTCCACAGGGTCCATGGTGCTGCGGAAGAGATCGGCGTTCAGCTCCTCGAAACGGGCACGGGTGATCGAGGTGTAGAAATCGGTTCCCTCGAACAGAGAGTCGATCTCAATGCTGGCCTGGGTGGAGGAGGAGAGAGTGCGCTTTGCACGCTCGCAGGCAGTGCGCAGACGACGCAGGGCGCGCTTGTTGGTGGTCAGATCCTTCTTGTGCTTGCGCTTGAACTCCTGAACGAAGTGCGTGACCAGACGGTTGTCGAAATCCTCGCCACCCAAATGGGTATCACCGGCGGTGGACTTGACCTCAAAGATACCGTCATCGATCGACAGGATGGACACATCGAAGGTGCCGCCTCCCAGATCGAAGATGAGCACGTTGCGCTCACCAACGGCCTTCTTGTCCAGACCGTAGGCAATGGCAGCAGCCGTAGGCTCGTTGATGATACGAAGCACATTCAGACCGGCGATGGTTCCGGCATCCTTGGTGGCCTGACGCTGGGAGTCGTTGAAGTAGGCAGGCACGGTGATGACCGCGTTGGTCACAGTCTTGCCCAGATAGGCCTCGGCAGTCTCCTTCATCTTGGTGAGCACCATCGAGGAGATCTCCTCGGGGAAGAAGGTCTTCTTCTCGTCCTTGTAGGTCACCTCAATCTTGGGCTTGCCATCAACGCTGACCACCTCGAAGGGCCAGTGCTTCATGTCAGACTGCACGGCGGAGTCGTCGAACTTGCGGCCAATGAGACGCTTGGCATCGAAGATCGTCTGGGTCGGGTTCATCGCCACCTGGTTCTTGGCGGCATCGCCGATCAGACGCTCCGTATCGGTGAAGGCAACATAGGATGGTGTGGTACGATTACCCTGGTCATTGGCGATGATCTCGACCTTGCCATGCTGGAACACTCCCACGCACGAGTAGGTGGTGCCCAAATCAATACCAACAGCAGGAGCTTTAGACATCTGAAAATAATTCAATAAGAGAAACTCTTAGCTTTTTTTTTCTCAAAATTTTGTATAAATTTATATAAATGCGAAAATGAATGAACAGAAAGACACTAAGGTTTTAGTAAGACAGAACAGTCAGCGCCAGCTTTGAGTACTACATACTGTCATTAAAAATGTTCCAATAATCGCTAAGGTAATACAGATTCAATTTTTTCATTTCCCCTAATAAGCGCCATCTTATTTCGCCTTTTACAACTAGCATTTCGCTTTTGTCAGCCTTTTTGCTACATTTCCCAAACTGGTTGCCGAAATTGGCACATCACGAGTTATGACTAATGCCAGCGCAATCGAAGCGCGAGAATTTTGTTGAAAACGGCAAGATCAATGCCAAAACGCGGTAACAATGGCGGCCGACGCAGCTGCCATGGCTTTTTCCGAGAAAGGTGCGCAAAAAAAAAATAAAGAAACCGCATGGACAAAGACGAAAATTCTGGAATGCTTAATAAGCAAACACACACGCACACTCATGAAGAAAACCACGCTGCCGGAGCCAGGTCATTATGGAGGGTTAGTCGTGTACAATGGGTGCGAAAGAGGCAACTATAGTGCTGAGGCCGACAAGGGGCCGTTTTCGTGTGTATTAGTTTTACCCGCTCACAAATACACACACGTGCTTGTACTTTGGATGCCGGTTGGCAACGCGTTTTCTATTCAAATATATTTGAAAACCCACATAAAGTATAAATTTATGGATATGAAGACTATTTATAAAACAGCCGCGTCTATCAGATGTATCAGACTCATGTCGGGATGGGAATAAGCATGTAGAGTGTTATGTGGGTATGATTAAGTATGCATGTGCCGATGACGTCTGTTGGTGTGCGTGGAAGAAGCCGCACATTTTACCACTGGAATATTCCAGAAACAACGCAATGACTTTTTCAATAAATTAGCAATTACGATGACTAATTAATTTGAACACTGATTTATATGAAGATAATTAAAAAACAATGTCAAGACCCCGTTGGATGACGCAAGAATTTTAAAATACATACAGACGCAAGCAGTATACAAATGCAATGCGACTGTGAGGCGGCACATTTCCCAGTGGAATATTCCAGATAAGCGCAATCACGTTGTTCTTCACAATTCTAAGTTATTAGTCACAGCAGCACTATCTACCATTAGCTTAATTATTCTTTAAACCCAGAAAAAGTGCACGTTAGTGTGTATGCAAGCGCAACTGTGTGTGCAGGATGGCATTACTCATAGGGGTCGAAAGTTCGAGAAGTCTCGTTTTACTATAGAAGTATTGATTGAACTAAGAAATTAGGTTTTGCCCAGACTGTGGGGCGATGACGGCGAAAAACACGTGCTTAAAACCTCTAGTTTTAATTCGTTATTAGGTCGAAATATTTCGATTGCACTTTTTACAAAAACGATGGCATGGAAATCTTAGCACTTACCTTGTGTTGTTGAGTTAGAAAGTACTAAATATAATCGTGTAATTGCTACTTCACTTATTCTGCCGAGCGGATCAGACTTTTTTTTTCAAATACGCTGATGACTACGGACGAGGGTTGTTATATATCAAATCTAGAGCTGTAAAAACATCGATAGTAATATCGATAGTATCGATTATGGCCGTTCTGCGCGATATCGCGATTATCTTTTTCCCCCTTCGAAATATCCCGTTGTCGGTTTTATCATCATTCTCTTTTATATGTAGCTTAATGACGTATTTCAAAAGCATACCAGGATTTTATAGATTTCTCATAAAGCTAAATTATCAATAAAAATATCTCCATAATTTGTATTGTTAAAATAGTTGAAATTTGTTTCGTATATGAAATTTCAATTAATGTAAAAGTGGGTATTTAATATTGATTCTTTTATTTTACATACTAGATTTCGAAAAATGACAATTAAAAACACAATTTCCTTTCAATCATATCTTTGTATTTTACAAGACTTAAAAATAATCAACTCTACACGCTTAGAACAACAATGGTGCAGAATTTCCTATGGGATACAGCTTTTTTACAAAATAATGTACTATATTTAAGCCATTTGAATAAGTGCATTTAAGCCATTGTTCATTTTGTACTTTAAATGCCTTATTTAGGTAAGTTTTGTGTTTCCCAACTTCAGATCTTGGTAACAATGCATTTTCTTCCGAATACGCTTAATAGTTATGCAAAATTAATGGAAAATGCAGATTCGGCATTGTCAAAGGAGTACAATAAAAACTTAGTGATAAATGGATTGAGCGGCCTAAGAAATTCATAAGCATAGGCTTAAAGTTAACTCATCCAATGCGATTCTCTGTTAAAACTCAGTTTTCTTCCTTTCTTGCGGCATTTTTTCTTGATTTCAAAAATTCAAAAATTCGCAAATTTCTTTGAGTAGCTTTTAATCGGTTTGAAAATATTGGTTAAGTATGGCGATAAGTCGCCGATCTTTTCAATAATTCAGTCGGGAAATTTTTAATTTTAGGCGCTTCGAGCTTTGTCATGTACCCAGCTGACAAAGTGGCGGAAACGCGGCTTTTTTTTTAAGAATTTAGAGAATTATAAACGGAAAAGCTGACGGGCACACTTCACTTTCCGCGGGAACAATAATAAAAAGAATATAGCTTAAATTCCACTTTTAGGCAAAAAGTAATGAACTGTGGCCAGGATGAGCGCTCTTTTAAACGAAATCCAGCGAATCGTCGCCGAGATTCGATCGGATAAACCATCAAGCCGAAATAAAGCCATCGAACAGCTGGAGGAAAAGCTTGTCAACTGCAAAGAGGGCTTGACTGCTCTATTGCTGGACAAACGATTCGACTTATCCTGGGCCGCACTATACGATGTGGCCAAGGAGGCACTGTTCAAGGTCGGTGATATTTCTCCCGTAAATTCTAACATCATCTAAAGCTGTTGTTTCGCGTGTACACAGCATGCTCAGAGCTTACACGATGCCAACGAAAAGTCCTTCAAGACTTTGGCCGGCAAGACTTATTTGTATGGCAATGTTCACGATCGGATCGTCAAATACAATTTGGACGGTAAGCTTGGAACGTGCACTTGAACTTAACTAACTTGTGTGTTCTGCAGCTGGATTGGAGTCGAAAGGAAGTGGCCACTTTCTGGCAAAGACGAGTCTCTTTAATGCGTTCGAGGAAATGGTCAAGTCGCGGGTGGTAATGAAGCACTTTGGCGACCGCATCCTAGGCCTGCTGGATAGGGGCATTTACTCTTCTGCCAGCTATGTGCGCGAACTTAAGATCAACGAGTACAGCCGTAAGTAAACATTTATTTCCAAAGTTCCCTTGTGTACGTAACCATATTGCTTGATGTTGCTTTTTA
Source organism: Drosophila seguyi (assembly GCA_008042675.1). Classification (NCBI taxonomy): domain Eukaryota; kingdom Metazoa; phylum Arthropoda; class Insecta; order Diptera; family Drosophilidae; genus Drosophila; species Drosophila seguyi. The sequence continues at coordinate 196,141 of VNJU01001056.1, read as the reverse complement.
GGCATCCTCTCCTTCCTGTTCGAGCTAAATGTTGGCGGGGACGATTTCCTCCACACTACAATACTGAAATGCATCACAAAGACAGTCACTCTTGCCAAAGATCGGGTTCAGCTGCACTGTGACATGGTGGAATATCTGCCGGAATTGAAAAGCTTTGCAAGCACGGCAAATGGCCCGAGGAAGACAGAGATTGTTCGTCTCTATTTCATCTTCGCCACGGAGGTGGGTTAAAGACTTCTTATTGCTAAGATCACAGCTTACTCTTCCGTTTACCTTAGCTCTCGGTTAACTACCATCACCAGCTGTGCATCCACATGCAGGAGATCCTGCCGAAGCTGTGCGAGTTCCACAACGAGGATGTGTTCCGTGATGACACCCGAAACCTGTTTTTCCAGTGCGTCATCCAGTCGTTGCGCTCACTATACCCCAAGCTGGACATGGGTGATTTCAACACATTCGGAGTGCCCATCCACGAGACGTGGTCACAGACTCTACTGAGACTTAAAACAATTGTGAACATGGAGATGCGCAAGAACTTCCTACCACGCTATAAGACAGCACAACTGGGCAATGACAAGTTTTCAGACACCTTCATAGAGATGTCAGCATTGGTCATGTATATTGTAAGAAAAAACTATCTTTAATGTAGTGCATACTTTAGTTTTTGTTCTTGAAGGTTCTATGGCACTTGGAGGAGGCAAGAAAACCGGATGAAAACGAAGATGGTGACGTGCCCAAGAAGGTGCCCAAAACTTCGGATAAAATAGAGGAAATTTTTTCCCTTATTGACAAGAAAGAGTCCACATTCAACGACGTCTGGTTTGCCGTCTTCACCGAACTGCTACAGCTAAGTAACGTTATCCTAAACGTGGGCAACTACCAGCAGTCGCTGGCCATAGTGTCAGACATAATGCAAATGTATGGCAATGCCCGGAATCTGAAAAATCTTCACCTGTGCATGGGTAGGCTGCTGACTAAGGAACAGGAACTTTTAAAGTCGAAGTCGATACAGGAGGGGTTTCTCGCTGAATTGTGGAGTAGAATGGGAAATCACCTGATATCGGAGACCACCACCAACAGCGCGGAGATCAAGGAGAAGCAGTTAGCGTTGCAGTTGCTGATTAGACATCACAAGCTGAGCCCGAAAATGGTCACTAGCCTAGTGCAGAGCATCACCACAAATGAAATGATGAAGCGCAACGAATGTTTTGCCACCATTCGCGAGATTTACGTTCATGCCGGCGAGTGTGGTCAGAATAAGGCCTCTGCGGACTTGGAGCCCATTATTGCGTGGGCCTACGCCAGCGGGGAGCGGACTAGCGCCACTCAAGTCATACACAATATAGCCAGCATAGATGCCAAGCTGCAGGCGGACACCTTTGCGATCAGTATCATCAACTTCTTAGACCAGCAGCAGCTGGAAAAGCTCTCTAAGTCAGAGCCCAATGCACTCTCCGCTGAACGAAATCTATTAGCATTCAAGTATAACAAGCAATTGATTTGCCTGGACGAGGAGTTTGCGCGACCCTTCATCACAATTAATCAGCTGCAGAGTGAGACAAAGAACTGTCTCTACCAGACCAACTACGAGTGCCTCATGCGCAATCTCAACTTCCAAAGTGTCAACGATAACCAGCCCGCGGCCATCTTAAAGAACCTTAACAGTCTGTATCGGTTGACCTGCACAATGGAGAGGCTTTTGCATTACAAGGTCTTTGATGCTGGCAATTTTGAGGGCTGTCCTCTGATCAAAAGAATTGGTCTCTTCCTCAGTCACATCGAGGTAAGTTGGTTTGATTTGAACTTTTATTTTCGTACTCAAATTTATATTTATATTATTACTTTTGTATTTATGGCTTCTAGTTCCAGTACAAGGCTAACTGTTCTGAGATGCTGGATGAGAGCGATCTGCGCGAGATTCTGCGGCTTCAAATAGCTTTGGTTGAAGTCTTTAAATCTAATTTGATTCTACTAAAATATTTGGAGAGGCAGCCTATAGAAATGATGGTCGAATTCATTGGGGCTGCCCTCAAGCTGTACTGTAAATTAAACATTTATTTAATTAAAAACCCTATTAAAAATTTTTTTTTTTTTAATATTTTAGGCATGCGGCGAGAGCGTTCCGAGATGGCAGATCATTTGACAATAACTGCTCAGTGCTTGCACATTTTGGGTGGCTTGTGTGCTTGCAGTTCGCATCAGGACGAAACTTTTGAGCACATAGCCAAAGTAACCATGCGATGGCTGCCCCAGGATGTGCTTATTGTAACAAAGGTGGGTGGTCTGTCATCTCATCTGGAATCGATTTAAGTAACCATTTTTTTAGGAACTGTGCAGCTGCTCAAGTATTTCCGATGCAGCCAGCACTTGGCTGGTGAGCAAACTGAAAACTGTCTTTCAGCTTCATTATCTAGATTTGGATGTCATCGATAAAGTAGTCGACCATTTGCCCAGTGAGCAACGATTCATATATTCATATAATTCATAATCCTTGAATGCTGTTTCTTTCAGCAATTTTCCACTTCGTTTACGAAATAGAACATCATTTGGACGATATGCTGTTGGCTCTTAATTCTCTGCTAAGGATTGCCCATAAGAAGTCCTACACCTCCCAACTGACGGCGAAAATCGTACGGTGCGTGGGCTTAATTGCTCAGCGTTGTCCTGACATTTACCAGCAGGAAAACTTCACTGTGATATGCAAGTCGACGGCGAAATTCATCACAATGCCCACATTGGAAGTGCGCTTTGCCACCTTGTACACCTTTACCATTTTGCTTTGCACAAATTGTGTGACCAATGATGCCATCAGAAACTCTTCTACTCATTGGGAGTTCTGTCGCGATCTATACAATAGCATCGAGTTTAAAAAGCTTTCGGTATGCAAGAGATATCCTTAGTGTTCCGTAGCTCATGGGATTTTCTTGCCTAGATAAACAACGACGAGGATTCAATTCGGAATAGCAATGCCATAATTGTGCAAATGCTGATTGCCATTTTTTTGCGGAGTTCATTTCATCAGGAGATTGCTCTAAAGGAGCTGCTGTTTAATTGCGCTCTGCGCAGACTGCCAGAAAGTACGTTTTTTCTTTTATGTACCACTATATTATAACTTGAGTCCCCACAGGTGATTTTCTCTCTCTGCACAGTAAAGTGCCCGGATATGGACAAACCATGCTAGATCTTATACGGCCCTATGCGGATTTCCTGCTGCACAAGTGGAGCTCACAGGGCTGGCCCATTTCCAAGTGAGAAGCTCATATAAGAAAGTAAAACTTGTGTTGTAATTTCTCCCAGCAGATTCCCCTATTTTCTGTGCTATGAAAAGAAAATTGATTTCCGTAGAGCTCATTCTAGTAGGATCATGGCATATGTGTTTCTATACGGCAAGACTGAGGATATTGAACGCTACAGCAAATCCAACAGTGAAGAGGTAACAATGCTATTCCATATGAATTTGATCTAAGATCTCAGTGATTGCCGCCCGTGTCCTTAGGTGGCTCTTCCTCTAGTTGCCCCGTATGTTTTGGCCAAAAATGCATTTTGCAGCGAGAGCGAAGGTAAAGAGTTTCAAGATCATCATCAGCGGCTTTCGGAGAATCTTAGATACTCCCAGTTGAATGCCAAGGACGTTGATCTCAATACGGAGACCCTTTGCTGTGCGATTGGCCTGCTCGACGACGATCTACAGGAAATGGAAAGATTACTTGGATCCACTGTGCCCGGCAGCAGAGCTAGGAACTGGTACACACTTTCGGTGGAGTCGCTTTTTAATTGTCTTAGCCTGCATATTGTAAGTACTATTTTCTCTATTTTAAATATTTAATATTTTATATTTAAATACCATTTTAGGGCTCCCAAAAAAGTTTTTCAAAAGGGGACAATCGTATCCAATCCATGTCAACACTTCAAATCCAACATCCTCGAATATTGGTCGATCTTTTTGGTCGCTTGAAAACCAATTGCTTTACATCTAGCTTTTCCAGCCAGGCATTACGTTATTTCTTTCTATATTGCGAAATTGCTGATGCTGTTTATGATGCTGCTGCCCAGGAAGCAGCCAAGACTAAGGCTGCTGTCGCTCAGTGCTCCTACTTTGTTCGCGATATTTGGTTCTTTGTGGTTCGATATCTTCATCAAAGTAAGTTTTAATAGGTATTTAAATGTATTTAATTTAACATTCTTGTATCTTATGGCAGCCAAGTCCAGCCAAGTACAAATGTGTGCACTTTCCTTCCTTGAACAACTGTTGACCTCCAAGCCAGCTTTTGGTCCTGAGGAGTTTACCGCACACATGGCAGAGATAGCTAAGCTGTTAAGTGGGTTTCAAAGAGAGTGCATTGCCAAGGATGTTAAGGAGAAGGCCGGTGAAGTCGTAAAGATGATTCTGGAATGCCACCATTTCCATATCAATATGCATTCCTTTCTGGAGGACACAACGGAATGCGAGTTTTTGCAAACTCTGCGAGAGAAATACAATTCCAGTCTAGAGCCGAGCAAAGACACGACTGATGTGGCCAACTATCTACGTTCGTTTCTCAAGAGACCCACCGCTGAGCGATTGCGAGACCTGAGAATCTATGTAAGAGACCGAATATCAAAGATCTATGCAATCTTTACGATTATATTTAAAACAATGCTCTCCAACAGGTTGCCGACCACAAGGACAGTCTTCAGAGAAATGAACGATTGTTATTTGATGTCATTAGTCGCTTGATTCAAATGGCCAGAGATTCGGTTAGCACGCAGAGTAGCCTGGACGCCCTCAAGTGCTTGGCGCAAATCGGGCCGTTGAAGTTATCAAATGTTTCATATTACTTTCAAACCGACTTTGATTCGTTTGAGGAGGTACACTCTATTCAATTCTCTTTAAATATTTTCTCTAGCAATACTTTACCCTTTTTTGTGCAGTCAGAGCATCTGGAACCCATAGAGACGTTCCTGAATGTTATCTGTGAGGCCTTGGAGAAATCTTTATTTCAGTTTGATCCTCACACTCATGATACTCTAATTTCCGTAGTGGTTCAAGTGGTTAATAGCCAGTGTGGGTTAAAGATTACGGGTTAGTAGATATAATTAAGATAAATTATTTTGCTTACATTGAATTGCCCCTTTAGATCGTTTTAAAAACGTAGAAATCTTTGCTGTCAAACCTCCGGAATCTAGTGTCTTGAATGGCTACAAGCAGATTTCTCCCATCGATTGGTTGGCTGCACTGAAAGCCACCCAAGACTTGAGCTATGAGGCCTGGATGTGCGCCTTCGTTTCGAATGTTTTTACGGATTGCGGCTGGCTGCAATTCGGTGCGTTGGCTGCCAAGTCTTTGCCCTTTGCCAAGACCTGCCTGCAGCCGTTCATTAAGTTACTGTTGGCTAACAATCAGGATCAGCACCTGGAAAGTCTTTGCCGAATGTTGAATTACTTTTTCGAACGCTTTGTGGGCTCAAAGTCAGCGAGCTCCTCTGCGCAGATCTTTCACAACAAGCGCGCCATTAAGAGGTTCTTGCACATCTGCGAGTGTATACGAGTAGTGACTAATTGGAGCATTCCCATGGATCTGAGCAATGTGGTTATGGCTAGTAACCACTGCCAGGCCTACTTTCTGAGCATTATGTACCTGGAGCTGTGGGCTTGTTCGGAGGGCTTTAGTCCGTTGACCAACGAAGCTTTTCAAACTTCGGCAAAGAAGGTACTTAAAAAGGCAGCCTTTCCTAAATAACATATTTCATAAAATCACATAAATTCTCAGGCCTACGAATCCATTGGCTGCTTGGACGCTATTCCGGGCTTTGTGAATCCCATGCTCTCTCGTGTGGACTTCCTTGGTCAAAGCAACAACCTGACCGCTATCCTATTGGAGTCAGATCACCTGGATAAAGCCAACAGCCAACTCTGCTTGGACATTATGAAGGGCAATGGCTTGTGGTCGTTCGCCAAACTCCAGCAGCAATACAGTACGGAACCGGACTACGAAGTCTTTTGGCGCCTAGGGCAGTGGAACTCGCTGACGGACTATAAGCAGCAGCAGCAACAGCAACTGGGTACTACGAGGACATCATTCAATCTGGAGCAGGAGTTCAATAGGCACCACTTTGTGGCCCTTAGAAGCATTAGCCAGCGGGAGGAGGAGAACAGTTTATCGGCCATTGACATGGCCTACAATTGTGTTCGCAACATACTACAAGAGATCAGCGTGGAGTGCCTTCAGAGTGTGTACAAGTACTTGACCTGGCTGTGCTCCCTCCAACAGGCGGAGGACTTTTGCCAGGTGATCTCGTCTGATGTAGACAGTACAACAAGATTAGCTTACCTCTCCATCCGCCACACAGATCCAGTTTGGCACCCAACTCCCTGCTTCCCAGATGAACCAACTATTCAGCAAATGGCAGACAGAACTGGAGCTTAATTACGGCAACTTTGCCTGTAAGGAGTATGTAATTGCTCATCAGATTGCTCTGTTCAAGATGGCCGGTACACGAGCGACACGTCGGATGACAGATTTCTACAAGGAGAATCCCGTAGACACATACCTTCTAAAGGGCATTGGGGAGTGCAAGGCAGCGGGTAGGCTGAACCTAGCAGCCAAGTATATCGGTATTCTGCGTGAAATGTCAGATATAAGGGAGTCCACAAGGGTAAAAAAAAACTCCGTATAGAAAACTGTCTTCATATATGTAGTTGAGTTTAAGTTTTTGCCTTAGTTGACTGAGGTTTCGTATTTCCCTTTCAGATGAGTGTCCTGCTTGAGGATGCAGAGGTTAATGTAAAGATGGGCAATCATCAAATAGCCAAGGCCATTCTGGAGCATGTGACCACTAACGATCAGTTTATCTACTGCCTCGAGCGGGTACCGGCTCTGCGAATGCAGGGCGAGTTTCTCATGGACTGCAATGCCGAGAGTTTAAGTTCGGTTCTGCATCACAAGTTTAACGCATCGCTAAAGCTGATTGATGACTTTGTACTGCATCGCGAGGCCCTAAAAGAGAAGACTTCACACATCGGACAGTGGCAGGACCTTGAAGCTTTCGCTAATCGGCAGCGAACAGCTGCCTATGCTGCCATGGCCAAGTATGCGGACAGGGAGTACCAGCAGCTGTATGAGTATCGGCACTCGCAGGACTACCAAACGTTGCTGGACATCATCGAGCAGAACCGCCTGACAGCTGAAAAGGTGTCGCAGCGCGAGAACCACGACCGTCGGGTCATGGGACTTCAGATGAAGCGTTATGCCAGCTTGGACGAGAGCCAGTTGCAGCGGATCGAAGCCAAGCTGACGGAGCACCTGTGCTCGGCGATCCGCAACCATATGGCATACTGTCGGTTGGATAGTGGCTTCTCGAGCGCCGCCATCTATCGCATCATCTCGCTGTGGTTCACCAATGCGTCCAACGAGCAGTTGCAGCAGTGCGTCAAGGAGGAGATTCTCTCGGCTCCAAGTTACAAGTTTATTTGTGCTGCTAACCAACTGACCGGTCGCCTTAATTCCAAAAACAAAAGCCTTCTCAAGGTGCTTACGGAGCTCCTGGTGCAATGCGGCCAAGATCATCCGCACCACATCTTCTATCAGCTGTATCCGCTGGTCTATGCCCACCTGGATGGCGAGAACAGCAATACGGAGCGAGCGGGGATTGCGCAACGCATCATTGGGAAAATCTGCGAAAATAACTCCTCGGCGGCTGAAACCAGCAAGCAGCTGGAGTCGTTGTTGCCAGGTGGTACCTTTGAAATTAGTCATTTTTGGTAGTATTTTACCTGCCTCTCGTTTTCCTTTTAGCTCTCATCAAATTCGCCAACGAGGGCAAGACCGAGAACAATCAAGGGGTCTCGGATTCGGTGCGCCAGAAGCAATTTGAAAAGGTTCGACGCACCCGCAATCTAGACGCTGTTCACTGTCCTACCCTTGAGCTGCCGGTGATGCCCCACAAGGACTACAAAATCACAAGTACGTACTAATCCTTTGAAAATGGTTTCGGTAATCATACATTTACCTTACTACAGGCATTGTTAAGTGGAGCAACGAGATCTCCCAGTGCGGCGGTCTAAACGCTCCCGTTAAGGTACTGTGCAACTGCTCCGACGGCCAGACGCGTGCTCAATTGATTAAGGGCAAGGACGACCTGAGGCAGGATGCAGTGATGCAGCAGGTCTTTGGAATTGTGAATGAGTTACTAAAGCAGGATGCGGAGTACATTGACCGTAAGCTGCAGCTTCGCACCTATAAGGTCACGCCTTTGTCGATGCGTAGCGGCATCCTTGAGTGGTGTGCAAACTCCATGCCCGTGGGCCTTTACCTCGTAGGTGATGGCAAAGGCGGCGCTCATATGCGATATCGTCCGAGCGATTGGGCCAACTCCAAATGTCGCAGCCTCTCGATGGTGGGATATACTATATTTGGTCCAGATCTTTTTGGTAATAATACGGAAATTTACAGAACCATCTAAAGTCGCCCAAGGAGAAGCGCTATGAGGTATACAAGCTTATTTGCAAGCATATGAAGCCAGTTTTTCACTACTTCCTGTTGGAAAAGTTCCCCATTGCGGGCATGTGGTTTGAAAGGCGCCTGGCCTACACGAACAGTGTGGCTACTACTTCTATGGTGGGCTATGTCCTTGGATTGGGCGATCGGCATACACAAAACATACTTATAGACCAGCAGACGGCAGAAGTCATTCATATTGATTTCGGTAAGTCTTTGAAACTATGTAAGTGCAGACCCATAGTAAAAATTATTTCTATTAGGAATCGCATTTGAGCAGGGTAAGATCCAACAAACCCCAGAAACCGTTCCCTTCCGTCTGACCCGCGACTTTGTGGCACCCATGGGAATATGCGGCACAAAAGGTGTCTTTGCTAAATCCTGTGAGGCCACCATGCATATCCTGCGCCGTTACAAGTCCGTCTTTACCACAATACTGGAAGTGCTACTTTATGATCCGCTCTTCATTTGGGGAGTCCTCAAAAAGAAACAATCATCACAGCAGCAAAACTCCCAGCATTCCAGTAAGTCCATCTGTCTGTTAACCATTATCTTAGTTAGATTTACTATATTGTTTCAGGCGAGGAATCGGTTAATCTGGTTGCACAGCGAGCTTTACTTCTGGTGCAGAACAAACTGGAGGGAAGGGAGGCCGGTAGTACCCGCGGTGACTCAAATGTCGAGGCGCAAGTGGAACGATTGATCAACGAGGCCACGCTGCCGAGCAATCTGTGCATGCTCTTCCCCGGTTGGGATCCGCAATTGTAACTAGCACATCACAATTGTTATAATTTTTTTATTAATATTTTGTTTTAAATTATATACATAGATGGGTTTTCAAGTCTTTTTTTTGAAATGATTAAATTTATGTACATTTACCAATTGTTAAGGTTACTGTGGAAAGTTCCTGGTCTGCTATCGCAATGGGAAAGCCCAAGTGGTATTTATAATCTTAGTAACTTTCATTCAAAATTGTGTTTTTATATTTTCATTGTATTTCAGTTGTATGTAAAATATTTGCTAATCTTTTGACAGATATGGAATGGTTTTAATATAAATTTGGAGATAATAAATACCACTTGGTAGGCGTTCCCTGCTGAATAGTAAAGTTTACAAACATTTATTGTTGAATATTTTCAGAAGTGGCCGCCTAGGCAGGGTCGGGAACCAAATGGCAAGCTTGAAGCCTGACAAAATAGACCCTTAATTCAAACAGGAAATGCAATGTTTATTTTAACCTCATAAGAAATGCTTGTCCCCGATTATGTCTGGGTCTTATTTTCGTTCTATTTTGATTTGCCGCTGGGTGTGGTTTAAATACCTCCTGCATTTGATAATCCAACAAACAATAGTCATAAATCAATAAACGGCTATAAAAATAAGGCTTATCAAGACCCCACACCGATTATTCGGTATTCATAGGTAGCAGCCATGCCAAAAGCCTTTGTCGCGGGTGTCGCTATCGGGAATACCAACGATGGTGTCGATAACAGACGGATTTAAATGCAAATGGGGTTTTGATAGCTTCATGAGGACATTGTTACCGTCGGTCATCCTTATCACATTGATAAGTGAAACTCGACAGAAACGTCAAACGGTCCATAAATCGTATCTTTGAAGTAGTTTGTGCAAGCCCAATTTCACCAATCAATCTACTCGTATGTATGTTAGTACATTTCTTAGGCTATATTAGAATAGTAACTTATATAAGATGTTGGTTTCAGTCTTAATTCTGTGAGCTGGCCTCAAGCTTGCAGTCGGGCTCAACACCCTCGAATATGGGCGCACTTTCCTCGCCATTTCCTCCTCCAGTTATGATGGAAATTATGTCCGATAATGTAAAACGACCAAGGAAATTGTTGACAGCCTGAAAAATATGCAAGAGGGATGATAAGGACATAGTAAGAGCACAAGTTTACGGGAAACCCACCGTTTGAACCTTGGAAACCACTGTGCCCTGGCCATAGTCCCAAACGTCACCGAGCAGCTCCACACCCATTATGTTGACCAGATCGTGAATAAAGACATTCACTCGTTCTTCCTCCAGAAGGTTGTCGAAGTTGATCTTAAGATCTCCCAAATGCAGGTCAATTTGCAGGTTCGAGATACCCAGCGGAGACAGGGATCTCATTCGAAACGATATTCGAATCGAAAAGTCAGTGATGGAGGTTCTAAAACCAAAGAGTCAATAAGAGAGGGGTTCTAGGTAGCTTTTTCTTGGCTGTTCTCCTTACTCGGCATTGCCATCGCCGGCTAGGTTGAGGATATAGGCCAGCGATCCCTTGGCCGTGTACAAGGACTCAAAATGGGTGAGGGGAAAAGTGATGTTCATGGTGCTTGTCAGCCCGATTACAGGCCTCAGGGTAAGAGTAGGCACATCAAAATCGGACAGTCCTTGCAGCTTAAAGTCGTCGATGGACCCAGTGAAGCTGCAGTAGCAAAGCCACGTTTAGTTTATTTGAATGGACAGCCCCTCCAGTTTGAACTCACTCAACAAGATATTTGTTGTTCACCGCTGTCTCGGCCGGACCCAACTCCAAGGGATCCAGGGCCGGTAGTCCCAGGTTTGGAATGGGGTGGCACATGCGCATGCGAAACTCGTTAAGGAAATTGAGGATCACAGATTCGTAGACACAAGCAGCGGGTGCCAGACAAGCGTAGAGGATGACCGTGGCCAGCAGGAGCTGGGATGTGAAGTGTGCCTGCCGCATACTGCTGCTGATCTGCTTCCGCTCGGCTTGGAGTAGCTACTGTGGGTCAGTGCAAGCCCACCCCGGATTTTGTTTGCGCGCACTCTTCAAGTGGATCCCATTGTGTGTCAAGATACGACGTTTATTTCAACATTTAGAACAAACACTTATCTTTGCTAATCGCGGGCGGGGCCCGCATTCGGGCGATTACCGCCGCAGGTTTATGTGCCGAGTGTCGGTGCTTCTATTTTCGATTTATTCTGTTGTTTATCAGCCTAATCTCTGTGCGACAGTTAAAAGGCTCCTCGTTGAACTATTATTAACTAGCGGCTAAGGTCCTTGGGGCTGCTACACTTGCTCTGGGGGCTGGCGCAGGTGTTCGGGGATCTGCTGTAGTTCCGTCTTGGACGCCTGCAGCGCAACGCCCTCGGGCAGGTTGCGTTCAATGTACTCGAGGAAAGTGTCCAGCGTAGAGCCCGTGAGCTTGTGGAAGTTCATGTAGCGGAAGTGGGTTCGCACCTCGTACTGCACACGATGCTTCTTGTAGATATGCACCGACTTTAGGAGCGTCATGCGCTCGTGGTGCGCTTTCCGCGGAGACCAGCTGCAGGAGATGTTATTAGAGATCTCCATTAAGCGAAAGTGGCCTCACTTACCACTTGCCCTTCTCAATGCCCAAATGGTCTGCAGCGGTGGTGGCGAACCAGGTGAAGCTCTTCAAAACAGCGGGATCAATTCCCCGGAGCTCTATCTCCAATTTGCTATACAGTTTATCCGGCTCCGGTGCAGGTGTTTTCGGTGAAACATTGGGCTGTGTCCCGGCGGTGCTAGTGGATATGGTGGACAGTGCCCGCACTGGCTGAGCCCAACGGAGTGTCTTCAAAGCCTACGGGTCAAAGATAACATGTTTATTTGTGGTTTTCTTTAATAAATTAAATGAAATACCTGCAACATAGTTTTATTTACAACTAGAATTATGCAAGGAAGAGCTTCACCTAACGCGTTCTAGGTATTTCTTGGTATATACCAGAATGGCATTATTTAGTGCCAGAATACTAAATCTCTTTTAGAGCACCCTGTAAATAAATACCTATTGGTAAGATTTTATTGTATTGTAAAATCTTATCAATTGCAAAAGTTTATACGCAACATACACCGTGTCTTATATTAAACATTAAATACAAAAAATAAATATAAAGATAAGATAAAATAAAATGAAAGTTTCATTAAGTATAATTAGTTCAGCCGAATTTAATAAAATATTATCCCCCGCGATACCCTATAAATTGTATTAAATCGCGTTAGGCCATTTTTCGCCAATGCTTTCTTGTCGAATCTCCGCACGTGCTGGCGCCGCAAAAAACAAGTTTATTTTTAATTTGTGATTATTAAGTGTTTTTAACTGGTGTCACAGCATGAAGGACACTGGAATCAAAGGTATAGTCCCGGCAATTGTACAAACTCTTAAAGATTATCTCAACGTTTCCATATCTGACAGAAAACACACAGGATGCGGATCGCCAGAAGGACGACCCGGAGGAGCCGGCAGATGCCAGCACCGACGAAGATGAATACGACGACGTTGAGGATGACGATGACGATGCAATGGACGAAGGCGAAGAGCCTACTACTTGTCTGTTCTGCGCCGAAATCTTTCCGAAACTTGAGACTGCCATCGAGCACCTGGATGTTCGGCATAAGGTCAATCTGTCTCAGCTTAAAGGGAAATTTGGAATGGATCAATACTCCTTTATTAAGCTGATAAACTTTATAAGGGCCAACAAAACCACTGCCGAGCAGCTGCTCTCAGCGGAACAGGCGTTATGGCAGGACGAAAAGTACCTTAAGCCGCAGGAGTATGAGACCTGGCTCTGCTACGACTACGAAGCATTGAAGACAGACGCTGCCGATGCCCAGCCGACGGTGGCCGAGCTGCAGCAGCGCATTGCCGAGCAATCGCGGCTGCTGCAACAGGCCAACGAGGACATGGAACGCATGCGCACCGACTACAAGGAGCTCCTGCAGAAGGTTCATGGGGACAGCGAGTCCAAGGTTGCCAGGAATCCCGTGCCGCGCAATAATCCCAACTTGGACAAGGAGTACTTCAACAGCTATTCCCACTTTGGCATCCATCACGAGATGTTGAGCGACAAGGTACGGACCAGCACCTATCGGTCGGCTTTATTACAAAACGAAGCAGTGGTCCGAGGCAAGACAGTACTGGATGTGGGCTGCGGCACGGGAATCCTATCCATATTTGCCTCCAAGGCAGGCGCCTCTCGCGTGGTGGGCATCGATAACTCGGATATCGTCTATACGGCCATGGACATTGTTCGTAAAAACAAGGTGGAGAATGTGGAGCTCATCAAGGGCCGGCTAGAGGATACTGATTTGCCTGAGCCTAAGTACGACATAATCATTTCTGAGTGGATGGGTTACTTCCTTTTATACGAGTCAATGCTGGACAGCATAATTTACGCCCGCGAGCACCACCTTAACCCCAGTGGCATTATCCTGCCCAGCCGATGTACCCTGAGCCTTTTGGGCTATGGAAACGACACCCTTTACGCCGAACAGGTGGAATTCTGGTCGGATGTGTACGATGTGAACATGAGCGATCTGCGTAAGCGCTCCATTGAGGAGCCGCTCATGGAAGTGGTGGACGCACAGTTCACTCTAACGGAACCCGAACAGATAGCAAACTTTGACATTATGACCGTCGATCTTAACTACCCCAACTTCAGTCACAATTTTAGCTTGAATGTCACTAAAGCGGGTCGCCTGTCCGCTTTCGTTGGCTTCTTCGACACACTATTTGAGCTGCCCTCTGCCGTCATGTTCAGCACATCACCCAATGAGACACCCACCCACTGGAAGCAGACGGTTTTCTTCATTGATCAGCCGCAGGCTGTGAAGGCGGGAGATGTCATCACAGGCAAAATTACGTCGCGACGGCATAAGGAGGACGTCAGGGCGCTAAGTGTGGACATCGAAGTGTTTGGCAAGAAACACAAATATATGGTGGTCTAATACTGTGATTCCCGAGGACCTTTCGCATTTAAAACTAAGAGCCAGTCTGGGGTCTTTCAAATCGTTTTTAATTAAAGATTCGTGGATCGTACGCAGCTGACAAAAGTGAACTTATTTGTGTACCTTTTAGAATTATGTAAATATATATAAATTAAAATGAATGCCCACTCGCCAGGATCGGCTGGATAGTTGACATCGGGCGCGGCCAAGACATAATAGTAGCTGTAGTTTCAGAGTTGCGGAAATGGAGCCGGCAACTGGTGCTTTAAGCGGTGTTGGTTTCCAACTCGGAGGCCGGAATCTCAGACTCTTCGTCGTTGTATACATTCTCGGCCATCTGCCAAACTTGCATAATGTTGTCCTCGGACACTGAGCAGATTATCCACGGTTCGTTCGGGTTCCACGAGAAGTCGCTAATCTTTGCCGTATGGCCGCCGTGGATAAAGAGCAGTTCAGGCGGTCCATCTTCAGCATCCTCTGAACTCTGCTCCTCCCCAATTTTGGACAGATCCCAGACATGCAGGCGACGATCGGTGCCAGAAGAGGCCAAGATAGTCTCATTGTGCGGCGACCACTGCACCTGGAAGATCTCGTCCTTATGCGACTCGAAGGAATGTAGTTTTAGCTTCAGATTGCGCAGATCCCAAAGGGCAACAGTCTTGTCGGCAGAGCCGGTCGCCAGTATGAACTCCGAATAGGGATTGAAGCTCAAGCAGTTTACCTCGGCCGTGTGGGCGTCCACAGTGTGCGAGGGTTTTGAGGTGTTGTTGTTGCGCGTGTCCCAGATCATCAGTTTCTGATCGTCGGCCACCGAGCCAAAGAGCGACTCGTGAAGCAAATGCCAAGCCACGTCCTCGACGACAGCGGTGTGCCCGGTAAAGATGTTCTTAGCGTCAATTACCCGGTGCTCCTTGGGAGTGGCGTTGATATCCCACAAACAGATGGTGTGATCATCGGAAGCAGATAGCAAGTAGCCTGAAAAAGAGTGAATCCAGAACATTGTACGTTCTGATGAAACTATAATACAAAACAAAGCAAAAAATGTTCTCACCATTGAGGTTGGGGTTCCAGGAGAGACCGTAGCCCTCCTTTTGGTGGCCGCGTAGGCGCAGGTCCGGTTGGCATTCTCCGGAAGGCTCTGGCTTGCTGGGATGCTTCGTGTAGTCGAACACCAGGACATCGCTTGACGGAGTCTTGGTGGCGATCACGCAGGCGTTTTGGGGCATGTAACGGGCTCGATTCACCTCTCCTTCGTGGTTGATCTTTATCTCGATTTCGATCTTGCCACACACAGAGCCAAAGCCGCCAAACTCGCCCTTCTCGTTATCGTAGTGAGAGCCATCAAACTGGGCGTCCTCACTGGGCAGCTGGACGCTGGCGATGAGCAGATGATTCTGTTCGTCAGATGTGTGTGTGCCCAGAATGAGGCGGTGCACTGAATAGTCCTTGCCGTCCTGCTTGGTTACATCCGGCAGCCACTGAGCGGTCAACGAGGGCCACTCCAGGGCGTGCGTCATGACCAAGTCGTACAGGAACGGCGTGTTCTTCTTCCATATTTTGTACTCCTCATTGATCACGCGCTCCTCGACGGCATCGTCAAAGGACTCGGCGGCTTTTGGATTGACACAGCCAATTAATTATACCTTTAAGTTGTCAATATAAAATGCCATTCTTACCATTATCACTGCGATCCACCATGGCGTCAAAAGTCGGCAGCCGAAAAATTCGAGCGCCAAAACAACAAAAGCCGAAGCGGCAAAACGCGTGCACAGACCGCGACAGAAACTAACGAAATTAACACGTATGAAAGCGGGCGCAGCTGACGCTTGGCCGGGAATAGATCCGAGAGCGTCTAAACTAGATCCAGGGTGATCCGTACACAATTTTACAAGCGTATATACAGCGCTATAGGAGAAATTACAATTTTTCCCTGTTTTTTCGCAAGCGTCGTCGCTGCTAGAGATGCAAACGATTTGTATCGATATTTTTTCTAAGGATGACATATTTATATCACAATTTTTTCTTAAATATCGAAATTGCGATATTTTTATTTGATATTTTTTAATATACAATACATGAATCCTGTGTGTGCAAAAGCCCACAAGAAAAATACATGAAAAGTGTTCATCGTTACATAAATTCTAATTTTGAAGAAAAGCCGGATGCCTTTAGCTATATCGATATGGTGTTATGACGCATTTCCACTTATTAATTGTCGAACATCAAATAATTTTTTTTCTAAAATTAAGGAGCAATATAAACAAGAATGGTTATAGTAATTTATTTTCGTTCTGTAAATCATTCCTATAATTCTTAACTTGCGGCATTAAGGGTTGAATATATGGCAGTGATTAATAGTGTAATAACTCTATTATTAGACGGCATCTGGGCTGGGTGGCAGCACCAATTATTCCGCAGGGTGGTAGCCCGCCTAAAATTGCATAAACAAAAAGCTGTTTATTTTATTCGTTATCAGACATTTAATTTAAAATCTTTTCACGCGCCAATGACCGGCCTACAATCATTACTTGTGGAGGCTTCCGCGACAATTGCGGTTCAGTTCCACTCCAGCCGCAACGCGAGGCAGCCGTGATTCATATCTATCCTCTACCCTGCGAGGGTGTAATATGTATTTTTTGCACATCGCGCTGCAACTATTGTGTATTTACCAATTAGATTAACAAGTCATAAATTGAGCCATGAAGGTTGCCGACATCAACGGATTAAACAGCTCATCCAGAAAGCGTGAAACTTGTAAGTGCAAAGTGGAATGGGTAGCGGTATCGGCTGCGGCTGAAAAAAACTTTCTCTCTTGGCACTCCATCGTCGAATTTGTTTGCTTCGGTTTTTCTTTTCCTCTTTCTTTTGGTTAGTCTGAAATCGTTTTCTTTGCTGCGTGGTCTTTCCAGTGGACAGTGGGAAAATGCATGTGCGGTCGGATTCCAAAGATGGGCATAAGGCAGCGAAGACGAAGTATGAGTCGTTCTTGGATCCTGATAAGTACTTGGAGCATTTGCTGGAGGACGGCAGTCAGGAGGGTGATAGCGGGGAGGAACTGGAGCTGCCGCCATGGTTCGATGAGCAGCTATTCAGGCGGTAAGTTGCGTGCCCGATCGAGGGCTGTAATTGCTCACTGGGATTCGTACTACATTATACATTAGCCTTCTTCATTGTTTCTCCCACCAGTGGCCAGAATTATTTCAGCGAATATCGATTTGTGATGAATGCAGGAATGCTGGCGGGGCTCATTGCCGTTTTGGCTGTTCCCTCAATTCTACGGGTGCTCTCGTGCACGCGCCAGTCATCAACGGCGTTCACCGCCTACCGTCGTTACGTGCGTACTATTTTTCACACGCAGGCCTGGTACAACAACGACATATCGGATCGGAGCAGCCGTTTTTGGACCAGCATTGCGGCTGTTAGGCGGGCACACTCCCGCTCCAGTCATGCCTGCGCCAGCCGAGGCGCCGGCCAGATCACCCAGAAGGATTTGGCCCTGACCCAGTTTGGTTTTATTGGATTCATTACAATGGGAGCGCATCGAATTCAGTTGTACGACGATGACTTTCTGGAGGCCACTTCACATATGTGGCGAGTCCTGGGCCATCTGCTTGGCATCAAGGACGAGTACAATATCTGTGGCAGGAATTGGGCGGAATCGCAGCCGCGACTAAACATTGTCATGCGGAAGGTGTATGAGCCAGCTCTCGAAAATACCAGCGAAGACTTTTATCGAATGACTGCGGCCCTGATCAACGGACTGTGGCACATTAATACCATGCTCTCGGTGAACGCCAATATATTCTTCACGAAGCGACTGGCATGCGTGAAAGGGTACGAGTACTACAGTTTCGATCACAGCAACGGGGTTGTACGGGATCCTCAGCAAAAGCTGCACTACTACGACATGGGATGGTGGGATCGCTTTATTGTCAGCTACGGCTTGTTTCTTGTCACCTACCTGCACAGGTACGCCGTCGTGCGGTGGTATTTGAACTTTCGCGTCTGGATGGTGGACGTGCTTACCTATTACTTGCCCTACATGGCCATTTGGAAGTTTGGCTTCAAGTCTGCCTATGTGCGCATCTTTCGAAGCGGAGGAGAGGCCGAAGATTTTGCCATGGGACTCAAAGATGATTAGATTGTGCTGTTTTGTAAATTTTAAACTGTAGTTAATTTATTATTAAATACCCAATTGGAATTGTGGCAATACGGATTGAAGCAAAAACGAGTTCGAATTTTTTTATGTTTTTTATTTGCCAGCCTAAATACCTAAAGAATATATATATAAATATGCAATTTTAAAATTGTTCAATTGTTTTTAAACAAAATTTATCTAGATCTTATTATAATAAATTGTAATGCAATTATTGGTTGTGTTTATTTTAATTTATTTTGTTTCAATTATTTTCTTAAACGTTGATACGCTTTAAATATATCAAAAAATACCCCAATGCATCCCACTGTTAACTTTTCAAATCGTCCGCCCAATTTGTTCAAAGTTATCGATATTGGAAATATAAATGTGGTCGATTCGACCAATCGGTGTTTTTTCATCTCTAGCGTCTTTTGCGGTCCCCGGCTGTTTGTTATATTTATTTATTAAAATAAAAATGTTTTACCACGTACGTTCATTTGTGTTTAGGACCCGCCGCGAAAGCTAACTATGTGGTTCATTCATAGATTTCGCTGGAACATGAGATCCTGCTGCATCCGCGCTATTTTGGCCCGCAGCTCCTGGAGACGGTGAAGCAGAAACTCTACTCCGAAGTGGAGGGCACCTGCACGGGTAAATACGGGTTCGTGATAGCCGTCACGACGATAGACCAGATCGGCTCCGGTGTTATTCAGCCGGGCCAGGGATTCGTGGTTTACCCGGTAAAGTACAAGGCGATTGTCTTCCGTCCGTTCAAGGGCGAGGTGTTGGATGCGGTGGTCAAACAGATCAACAAAGTGGGCATGTTTGCCGAGATCGGTCCGTTGTCTTGCTTTATTTCGCACCATGTTAGTATTTATAAATACTTTGGAGTTATTCGTCTTTAAAATGTGCGTTTCCTCCTCCAGTCTATTCCCGCCGACATGCAATTCTGTCCGAATGGCAATCCGCCCTGCTACAAAAGCAAAGATGAGGACGTGGTCATCTCCGGGGAGGATAAAATACGTCTCAAGATAGTGGGAACTCGTGTTGATGCCACAGGAATCGTAAGTTGAGCGCTGCATGTGAATTAGTAGCAATCTTACCTACTCTTCTTTAAATTTATATAGTTTGCCATTGGCACATTGATGGATGACTACTTGGGCCTGGTGTGCAACTAGAAACGCCTGATACTTTTGTGTACAATTTAAATATATATATATTTTAAACGTTAATGAAATGCATTTAGACAATTAAACATCTATGTGTATATAGTAATAAATATGTATGTACTTTATAAGATTTGATTTCAATTTAAAGGTACGTTATATTTGTAATTTAGTAGAGTTGTTGGTGTGTGGTCTAGGTTTTATAATTATAATGGATGGACGTTAAGTAAACGAACGGCTCGAGCTATACATATTAAGGGCGATCATATTTAGAGCTAAAAATAGTTTATGGTAAAGCACGTAAGTTAGAGGCGCAGGACAACAAAAAAGTTCATAAAAAGCGGATGGATGCTAGCTACTATATTCAATAGAATGCGATTGCACGTGGACATTGTTGGAAAATGAATACGGCGCGATGAGATATTTGATACGCAGTTACGCAGATTGCCAACGAGATTGTGGAGCTCTATACAAAGCGGCAGAGCGGACCTCACAGATCCCACGAGAAGAGATGGTGTTTCACCAGCATGTCCCGTACTCCGTCCTTGAGCGGCTGTGACTCCTTTCCCCGCCTCGGCGGCAGCTCCCAGTCTGGGTTCAGATTAAAGGCAAACTGCGAAAGAATACGAAGCTCGCACTTGATTTGCACCCAACCGGGAGAATCGATAAAACTCCACGAGGTGTACCATTTCTGTACAACTTCCTGACAAGCGCACAGAACCTCTAGCCAGAGGTGTAGCACCTGCTCGTTAAGGCCCAGGCAGATAAGAGAGCGCAGCTTCACGTCCATTTGGGCGTGAGCATCGTCGTGCGTCTGATTTATGGCCTGGACGCAGCGGTACAGCAGCTCCTCGGGAGTCAGGACCTTACCGTCCTCGTCCAGGCGATACGTCTTGCACAGAACAAGGCGGCTGTACACGGACTCAAAATCCTTCTCTACCTCCCGGGTGGCAGCCTCCTCAATATACAGCCAGGGGTGGATGGGTCCTCCCAGGAATGTGGGCCGTTTCATGCCATGCTCCAAGAACGCCTTGATGGCCGGCGCCAAAGTGCCCCGCACCAGGTCCGTCACCGTCTCAGAAATTGCATCGTCACCCGCTGATGTGTACAGCTTGCTTCGCTCGTCCAGCAGCTCCACAAACTTGGCGGGAAACCAGCCTCGCAGTCCGTTTAGCTCGCCCACCCAGCAGTGCTCGTCCTTTTGGCTGATGATCGTAATGATGTCGTTGCGCCTGAAGCCCAGTTCATCGTCGTCGTGCCGCTCGAAGTCGTGTAGGGCTTTAGCCCGACGCTTTCGCGTCCTGGCCACATTGATAAAGTTTTCGTGGTCCTTGGCGTGCGACTCGCTGCTATAGTTGGCCGTCAGCTGGATGTGTCCGGCCAGTTTCGGCTCGATGGTGATGAAGTGCCGGCCAACCTTAAGTATGGCTTCCCGCAGGTCCACTAGGATCTCCGTCTGTCGTATGTTCTTGTTTTTCAGCTGATCTCCATCGCTGGCATCGCCGCGAAAGAGAAAGGCCTCTAGGATCGACTTGCTTTTACGGACCTGCCGCCGGGCTAGTTGCTGCTTCGGAAGATTCGGCGCTGCTTCGGGGTTACCAATCTGATGGCCCTGATCCGCCATAAGATATGCCAAATGGCGCCGTCGATGGGTGTCGATTACTGTCTGGCTAAGCGAGCCGCCCACCTCCAGGGCCTGGCGAAACAGCACTTCGACGTCGGTAACCTCGCCGGGAATATCCGAAAGCGAATTGAAGATCTGGGCCGAGTTCTCCAGGTGTTTTAGCTCCTGCTCCTTCACCTTTAGCATGCCCAGAGTCAGCTGAAAGAGGACAATGGATCCCTCATAGAAGAACCAGTCCCAGATGCGCACCAAGATTTTCATATGGACCACATTGGCGAAGAGGGTGAGAAACCAGTGCAGCGTGATCAGCGACAATTCGATGTCATGCTTCCGCAGTGACTCGTCCACGCTGCTCAGGTAGTTGGCTATCAGCGTCTGCATCACGCGCTGGTCCGCCTGGATGCCGAGCAGAGTGGAACTATAGTAGGAGGCGGGCAGCAGATCTTCTACAATGGTGGCCATAATCCAGAATGCGTTCTCCTCTTCCATGAAGAGCAGAAGACAGGCGGCTATTACGCCGGTGCCTTGGCAGTAGCCGATGTCTGGAAAGAGCCACGCAATGCCCCGTAGGATGCGGCGCAGGCGGGGAATGCCTGTTCCGTTCGGATTACTAAAACAGGCATTCGTCGGCAAGATGCGCAACAGGTCCTTCTCGATCTGCTTTGATGTCATCAGTTGGTCGTTGCTTGAGGCTGAAAAAGGAAATCAAGCGTTATTACTTGCTGCCACATTCCCTGAGTTCGATATTACCCTTCACTATGTCCTGGTAGCTGGTTTCGCTCTTCTGCTTTTTGGCCAGTGCCCCCGACAATCGCATCCACATCTGGGCGCGCAGCGTGTGCGGAATTCCCTGGCGCACCATGTTCCGTAGCTTCTCAGTGCGTGGCAGCATTACGTCCACGTGCTCCCAGGTGAGCTCGGTCGCTTCCTTGTTGTGCGAGAACTCCAGGTGAGCGATCCACTGCAGGCGCTGTTGCGCGTCCTCCACGAAAGGAATGCTGAGTAGTTTGTTGGAGCTCTGCTCTGGCCCGTCCTCCTCCTCCACCCGAAAACCAAACTCGTCGAATCGGTACTCCGGTTGGTCGTTCGGACCAGCGGACGCCAGCTCTGCTGCGCCACCCAACTTAGCCAAGATCTCCTGCGGCCACATAGAGGCGGTGAGGGCGGAAAAGGGGCCACCGGGATTCGGTCGCAAGCCATCTGCCACACTCAGCTCCTCCATCATGGGCGGCAGCTCACCCAAGTCATCTTCCGAGCCCAGGTTTTGCAGCTTGCGCTGTTGGCGATGGAAAGGTGGAATGATAAACATTAATTACCGCGATAAGCAATCTTTTCTAGCCGACTAAAGTATGTGTACCGTATGCTCTTCACGGCCCACGTAACCCTCGTGATCTCGGCCAAAGATGCTCCTGGCCATGTCCATTGTCCAGGGTACCTAATTGGTTCTCAATTCGCGCATTCAGTGAAAGTGTCCGAATAGTGATTTTTTTGTTTGCGTGTTAAACACAAATTAATTATTTTTCTTCATTGTTTCCAATTGGCTGCCGAAGCTGATTTCACTGTCAGCTGTTCGATAGGCGATAGGTGGGTGGTATCGATTTTTTGCCATTCTAATAAGAACAGAGGTGGAGTGATCTTAACATCCCGCGAGATATATGTATATTGTAAAAAATGCGTATTAATTTATAAAATAACTGAAATGTTGTATATATTTTAAGTGCTACTAAATTTCTGGGGTAAATGTACTTTGTATCAACCACAAACAGTTTTTGGCTACGTCCATGCGCAGGGCTACTAAAAAACACCTGTTGAAAAAATTATGTTGAATTTGTAATTATTTAAGTGGGCATTATGAATAATTTTATATAAATAAAAATGCACAAAAATATTAAACTGCCAAGTTTTATTACTTGATATCCGATAACAAAAAAGACAATCGATATTAAAACAGCTGTTCTCCGTGATTGTTGGGGCTGCTTTCTATATCCAATGAGAAATAAACAAAAAGAATAGAAAACATGCAAATAAAGCCCATAATTACATGTAAGTTATCTTGAAATGCATAAAGAATTTGTCTTTAATATACATTTTCATTAGATTCCGGCTCATGTCCCCTTTTCCGGTCGCTGGAGTCGCAAATCCTGAATGCCATCCCCCTGGACACCTGCGAGTGGCGACGCACCTTCCAACGCCCCACAAAACATGTCCGATTGGAGGCCCAAACCCAACAGTTCAATGTGGCTGCTCTGGAGAAGTACAAGCAGGGTGACTGGAGCATTTTGGAGCACCCGATTTTGCACATTTTCGTGACAGAATGCAATGTAAGTTTGGGTACCTCTGACTATAAAGTACAACTAAAGTACACTTTCTCCCAACCTTTGGCAGGATGTGGATACCTACAAGGCCACCATTAGGGAAGAGATAGATACTTGGCTGAAGCTGTTGACCAGCTATGGCATCTCGGACTGGATGATTCTTTTGGTTGAGACCCTGGACATGCGAAAGACGAAAAACTTCATGCCCCGCACCACGGTTCTCGATAAGATTCGACTGGACTTTGGCAGCAAAAATGACGATCGGTGCATTTCCGTTCTAAACCCAGCCAAATTTGAGCAAAAGTCGACAGAGTCATTCCGTTGCCTGGTGCAGCGCATTCGGTTCCTGATGCTCACGAGCTACAATCGCAACATTGTAAAGTACGAGGAACTTATACGGAGTAAGCGCGAAAAGCGAAACCACGAAGGCTGGGACTTTCGCCAGTACTTCTTCATGCAGGAGGACCTGGCACTGATCTTTGAGAAGCTGGAACTGCCCACTGAAGCTCTGATACAGTATGATGAATTGGACGCTATGTTCTCGCAGTACGTTACGCACACGGGACTCAATGAGAAGCAACCATGGCCAAGCCACTTTCGTCGGCCATTGGACGCCTTCCATGGCATATGCCTGTCCAGGCCGGACAGGTTTGAGATGAGGGCAAAGATCCGCGATGAGGGCGTGTCCCTGCTGGAGTTCCGCAACTATCTGTTCGAGCGTCAGGCCTATCTGCTGCTCAGTTGTAATGACATCCCGGAGATCGCCAAGAGGCTGCTTAGCTTTCTCTTTTCCACACTGCGAGAGGTGGAATTCATCAAGCTGGAGTGCCAGGAGGGAGCCCTATGCTGCTGGGAGTTTGTCTGCGCTCTTGAGGTCTTACAGCTCTGCGAGCAGGCCATGGAGCCTAACGAGGTTACCTGTTTCCAGCACTGTGCTCCCATTTGGAACTTGGCCAAGGACAAGCTCTATGA
Source organism: Drosophila seguyi (assembly GCA_008042675.1). NCBI lineage: Eukaryota > Metazoa > Arthropoda > Insecta > Diptera > Drosophilidae > Drosophila > Drosophila seguyi. Next base: position 171,730 of record VNJU01001056.1, on the reverse strand, counting down.
ACTGGGTAAGCTGTGTGGCCTTCTGCCCGGTTGTACGCCAAGCTCGGAACAGCTACACATTGTGGTGCAGCTGTCGTCAGGCATTGGAGACGCCCCGCCGGAGCAGCACCAATTTCTCCAGGCCACGCCTCAGCTGCGAGAACGTTCGCCCAACCGAAAACCAAAGAAATCGGCTGCGGAGCAACTAAAGGAGGCACTGGGCTCCAATCAGGCTTTTCAGAAGCTATACCTGGAGCTGGCGGAGCTGGCTATCAGCACCTACAAGCATGTAACCCGATTGCGATCGGCTCGGTTGGTGGGCTTGGATCTGGGCAACTTCTATTGTGCGCTGAATGAGCCGCACAAGGCGGTTGGATTCTTTACGGATCTTCTTCGGGAACTGAAGGCCGAGAACTGGCACATGCTCAGCTCCCAGACGCTGCTGGAGCTAGCCAACTGCTATCGCAAGATGGGCGACTCGCTGGCCTACACCAAGACCTGCAGTTCCATTTCCTGCTGCGTGGAGCTTGAGACTCTTGTGCGAACCTTCTATTTCGACGAGTTCCTTAAGTCCCTAAAAACTTTGAAAACAACGCTTTCGGCTCAGCCGTCTATTGAAAATGCTAATTTTTGTGTCCTAGAGGATCATTTTCGCATCGTAGACATCGAGGTCCTTAACCAGACTGCCATCATACAGGACGATCACATTGTGGTGCAACTGAAAGTAGAAAGTCTCTATCCGCGTGGGATTGTGGCCGAAAATATTAAGCTCTGCTACGAGTTGCAATCGGCTCCTCTAGAGTTGGCAATGGAAAATGTCTCCCTAACAACCACACCTCAGCCGGCAGCGGTCAAGGTCAAAGAGTCGACATCGCGCCTTAAGGTTTCCCTGCAACTGGTATACAAACAGGACAACCGTCTGCACTCGGCCTCTGTGGCATGCGACATGCCCAAAAGCAAGCAACCAGTGCGCCGCACCAGCAGCACCAAGCGGAAGTTATCGCCCAGTGTGCAAGCTGACTTCACCAACTTTGTGCAGGCGGAGAACATTGCCCTGCAGCCGGGCATCAATGTCATTGAGCTGAGGGCAAAGGCCACTCGAGTGGGTAGCTGGCAATTCAAGCAGGTTGGTTTGGCTGAGACTCTTTTGGTCAAATGTTTTTAAAGATTTATTTCGATTCCCCCTTTTTCAGCTCTGCGTCAGCATGTCCAGCTTGGAGTTCTTGTCCGAGCACCTGCCTTTTGCTCCACCGAGCTTCGAGATTAGCACAAAGCCGGCCAGTGCCTCGCTGGAATTTAAAACTCTGATAGCGGGCATTGTACAGCCCATTAGCCTAAATGTTTCCGGTGGGAGTTTCATCTTTCCGACTGACGCCAAGATCTCGCTGCGCTGCTCCAAGAATCTACGAATACGCCAGGCACTGGCAGCCGATATGGCCAATGCCAATGATGACTCCTCGTTTGAAAGCCTGCTTCAGGTGCCGTTGCAGAACTTTAAATCGTTTGAGGAGCGCTGCATTCCTCTGGAGGTTCTCACAGATATGCCCGGGCGAAAGGTGTCCAAACACCATGAGCATCACATTGCCCTCAGTTGCCCTTGGTCACGCACGGAGCTGACGATACCAGTCGAGTTTCAGCCAGCCATGGAGGCCACCTGCCGCTTGCACACGTGCGGCACTCAAAAGTTCCTGCAGGTGATCATGAAGGGTCTCGATGCTCATTTATTACTGCAGCAGGCAAAAGTTAAGTGCGATGTGCCCGGTGTGCAGCTGCTGGATCTTAACCCCACACCCCAACAGCCGATTGTACGTAGCAGTAAGAAATATGTCTAATCAATGCTAATGGTTCTCCGCTCTCTAATCCTCGCAGGAAATATACAAATCCTTGACTGTCACGTATCTGTACGAGATCCAGGTGGAGCCCCTCAAAACGGAGCATGAGTTGCCAATCGTTAAAGTGCACTTTGTCATTAAATACGCCACACTAACGCAGCCGGATATCTGGCGGACCTATGGCTGCGCCTTCGATCTTGTGGACTACACTACGCTCTTCAAGCTGCAGGCCCAGCTGGAGCCGAACGAGCTGTGCCGCCTGCGTACGGTGTGCAATATGAACCTGAAGATAACCAAGGTCCATGAGAACCCCTACACGGATCTCATGTACGAGGTGCTCAACGACCAGAATCTCTGGGCCGTGTGTGGCCGTTCTGCGGGTAAGTAATAGATTTCCAAGTCGATTCCGTTGCCCGAATGCTTATGATTTAATTCTGATTTTTCTACACACGATTTACTCTTGCATTTTAAGATATGGGTAAGTCTCTGGTATAGGACACACGTAGATAGCCTTAACCCCGTAGATTAGCTTGAACGCATAGTAACACCTGATCCTCATCTCAGACTTCTGTAATCTTTCCCATCTACCAACGAAAAGCAATTTGCCTAGCTTCTAAGAGTTTTGAAACCAGTTTTATTTGCACTATTAATAGAGTTTACAAAACCTTTTCAGGTGTCGTGTCCATGAAGGACGTTGACAGTCATTCCATATCGTTGGACGTGATGCCCTTGAGCACCGGCTTTTTGCCAATGCCAAGCATTCGGCTGTCCAAGTACACGGCCGGCGGCAAGAGCAAGACCGATGCTCACTCAAAGGTTCATCCTTTCCCTCCCGGACAAGTCTACAACTCAACAAAGAGCATGCAGATCCATGTCATAGCCAGTGTGGCTGGGGATCAGTGAGAAGCCAAAAATTAAACATAAAGTTAAATCTATGAACTTCGGCTTTAAGTATTATTTAACTTGTAGTGTTAAATCTAGTAAAAATGTCAAAAACTAAATGAATTCAAGACTTGGATGAATCCAGATCCTTGGCCAATTTGGCCAGTTGTTGCTCCTCAACGCGGTAGTAGTGCCAGCCCTCCTTGGCGGTCAAGTCCACAGCCCCGAGGCTCTCATAAAACTTGCGGGCGGGATTCCATTCCAGCACATTAAACTCGAGACGCGGACATTTCAGCTCCACAGCCCGGGCGGACAGCTCCAGGAAGATTCGTTTGCCGGCGCCTCGCTTTCGGTAATCCGGGCGCACGTAAATGTCCTCCACAAAGAAATAGCGACCCTGCCAGGTGGAGTAAGCTTTGTAGCAAATGGAGTAGCCTATTGACTGACTGGATAAATTAAAAAATGGCATTGATTACATTTGTTTTAAGCTCTTGGAATGTTAATTTAACTTACTTTTTGGCATTATCTGTGAGAACATAGACCTCACAGTATTCCTGGCCACCAGTTAGTCCGGCATCTCTCTTAAGATCTTATAAAATATTATATCAATATAAATTGTAACATAAATCTTTTTATATAAACTCAGAAAACATTACCGTCTTCTGTGAGCTGCGGACCATTGCTCATTTTTTCAAAATCTGCCAGCTCCTAAACATAATTTCCTTGATAAGCGTTTTATGAAGAATTTTTTGCTCAAACCTGTATCATGGCCAGCACATCTTTTATATCTTCAGCTTTAGCGCGGCGAAATGTAAATTCCTCGATACTCGACATAGTTCCGATCTGAAACTTTTTATATTCAAAATTAATTTTAGCTCAATGTAATAGGCATTATCGCAATGTGCCTTCTGCTTATCAACATCAACCTTCTAGAGGTGAGTAAAAGCCTCGGGACTAAAAAAAATTATTGTTTTTAAGCACGAATAAGAAATTAATCGTTCAAGATTTCATACACAAACCTTTCCATTGGTTCTATTAGTCTCCAATGCAGAGAATTCTGCCTCGTCCGATCTGTTTTAGATTAAATGTTCTAAATAAAATTTATATTTGTCAATTAAACAACAAAATAATTAAAATTTGTAGACTTAAGCAGACTTCTTTATTACAAGACATCTTAGTAATTCGCCCTGTACTGACAATTTAAACAACAATATTAACTACATTTGGAAGACATATGTTTCTTGGTTGAACATCTAGCAGCCTAAGGAGCCAATCGCTCGTAGATCCAGCCGTCCTCTCCCTTATGCACCAGCTTGCCATCGATCTCGGATTCCACGCCAGCACCGCGTCGGAAGCGAATACGATCGTGCAGGCGATCGGTCTGTCCCTGCCAGAATTCTATGAGGTCAGGACGCACCAGATAGCCGCCCCAGTTGGGCATTGGCACCTCCCCGTCTGCGCCCACTTTCTGCTTGATCCCGGCCTCCACTTCATCTAAGTAGCTGCGGGATGGAATCTGTTGACTTTGCGGACTTGCAGCGGCACCAATTTGACTAGCTCTTGGTCGCTGATGGAAGTACTTGAGGGATTCCTCGCGCGAAATCTTCTCAGCCACGCCCTCGATGCGCACGCTCCGCCTCAGCGGCAACCAGTAGAGGGATATGGCCACATTTGGATTGGCGGCAATGTCTGCCGCCTTGCGACTGCCGTAATTGGTGAAGAAGGTGAAGCCCTCGGCGGTGGCCTCCTTGACCAGGACAAAGCGATTTGAAGGCTTGCCATCGGCACTCACAGTGGCCAGTGCAGCGGCATTGGGCTCCACGATCTCCGGCGTCTTTAGGGCCAGATCCAGCCAATCGCGAAACACGCAAAACGGATTTTTCACGCTTATATTGTCTTCCAGAAAGGCATCCTTCCGCTCATGGTACTTCAGGCGCAGGGCTGACATAATAAAACCATAATACAGTTAGTTATGCATAGTAAACATAGTAAACTTACCCGAAAGCTTCACTTCTGGGGAAGATTGGCTCATTTTGCGCACTGCTTGAAGGAATTTCACTAATTTGTTGGGGTTTCAGGGCGTTGGTTAATAGCACGCGTAATAGCAACAAAAACACCTACTTAACAAGGCTTATCTTCTCGCCAAATCGGTATCTTCTCGTCCCTTAATTTTTGCTTGTTTTAAATCAAGGTTAAAGTTTATTAGAGGTGCAAAAACATCGATGAAAATATCGATGCAACGATGTTTTCCCAATTTTCTAAACCATCGATGGCTTTCTATGGCACTATCAAAGAAAAAAGTCAAAGAGCAGATTTTTTTTAATATTTAAATTATATTATTAATGTTTACCTTTTGCAGTAATAGAACATTAGACTAATGGTGCCGGCGACGGCTTTAGGATGGACAAATTTTGGTTTTATGTTTTATTAATTAATTATACTTTCAGGATTCTTTGAACAATATGGCGCCCTGCTAAGAAATTACTCCGAAGTTTTTGTGTGTGCCTGCGAGTCCGAAAGAGCCTTCAGCAAAGCTGCGCAAATTATATCCAACCGCCTAAGCCCGGACATGGCTTATAAACTAATGTTTATCAATAAAAATCACAATTTCTTAAATAAAGATATTCTTAAGAAATGATCTCAGTTATCAGTTTTTTAAGGCTATTTATCAAGTGACATTTATTCACTTTTGTTTCGTTTTTTGTTTGTATCATTTTTTTATTTTTAATACAAAATTAAGTGTGCATTTCATCATTAAAAAAAAAAAATTATTCACATTTTGGTTCTGGGTGAAAAACATCAAAACCATCGATTTTTCCACTAGTGATGCTGAAAACATCGATACATCAAGCATCAATATTAATTATTATCAATCAAAGCAGCGGTCGTTTCATTTCACAACAACAGCATTGTTTTAAATTAAATTACCTTTTTTTTTTAATTTTTAAATATCTTTTAAATTTATTTTGTGGATTTCCATAGTTACAAATTTATATCCCCGCGCCAAGTGTCGGAACACTATTGAAAGAATTATGTTGAATTTGTAATTTATTAAATGGGGATTATGAATTTCATGTTCATGTCCTTGTTTTCCGGTCGCTGGAGTCGCAAATTCTGAATGCCATCTCCCTGGACACCTGCGAGTGGCGACGCATCCTCCAACGCCCCACAAATCAAGTCATCAATGGAGGCTCATTCCATATCGTTGTGCCCTTAAGTACCGGCTTTCTGCCGATGCCTTTCCCAAGTACACTCACTTAAAGGTTCATCCTTTCCCTCCCGGACAAGTCTACAACTCCACGAAGAGCATGCAGATCCAAGTCATAGCCAGTATGGCTGGAGGGATCAGTGTGAAGCCGAAAATTGAACATAAAGCTAAATAGCATCAATGAACTTTGGCTTTAAGTACTATTTAACTTGTAGTGTTAAATTCAGTTAAAATGTAAAAAACTAAATGAATTCAAGACTTGGATAAAGCCAGATCCTTGGCCAATTTGGACAGTTGTTGCCCCTCCACGCGGTAGCAGAGCCAGCCCTCCTTTTCGGTCAAGTTCACAGCCCCGAGGCGCTCATAAAACTTACGGGCGGAATTCCATTCCAGCACAATAAACTCGAGACGCGGACATTTCAGCTCCATAGCCCGGGCGGACAATTCCAGGAAGATTCGTTTGCCGGCGCCTCGCTTTCGATAATCCGGGCGCACGTAAATGTCCTCGACAAATAAATAGCGACCCTGCCAGGTGGAATAGGCTTTGTAGCAAATGGAATAGCCTATTGACTGGCTGATAAATTAAAAAATTGTATGGATTACATTTGTTTTAAGCTCTTGGCATTTTAATTTTACTTACTTTGTGGCATTATCTGTGAGAACATAGACCTCACAGTACTCCTGGCCATCAGTGAGTCCAGCATCTCTCTTAAGATCTTTTATAACAATATATTTTAACATACATCTTGATAATATATAAACTCAGTAACCATTACCCTCTTCAGTGAGCTGTGGACCATTGCTTTTATTTCCAAAGTCAGCCAGCTCCTAAACATCAGATTTCAAAGTTGATAAGATTTAAGGAGAAATTTGTAGCTCAAACCTGTATCATGGCCAGCACATCTTTTATATCTTCAGCTTTAGCACAGTGAAAAGTGAATTCTTCGGTACTCGACATAGTTCCGATCTTAAACTCTTTAAATTCAGTATTAATTTAAGATAATGCTTATGTAATAGGTCTTATCGCAATGTGCGTTCTGCTTATCAACATCAACCTTTTAGAGGTGAGTGATGGGCTCGTGACTAAAAATAGTTATAGTTTTTAAGCACAAAGAAGAAATTAATAGCTTAAACTGTCATACACACACTTTTTCATTGGTTCAAGAAAATGGACTCTCGAGGATTCTGCCAGCAAAAGTCAACGCTCCGCTGAGATCGCCACCAAAGACACTCTTGCGAGCAATCAGCTAACTAACTGAGAATATAAATATTATAAATTTGGATAGGAAATACATTTATATTTTGTCACTAAAAATAGACAAGGTTTTTAAATCCTTACAATCTAAAAGAAAATGTATTTTAATTGCAGAATTATACAAAAATATTTAACAACAATTGTAATAAATTAAATATTGACTACAATTCCTTATTGAAACTCTTCCTTAAATATAAATTTGAGAAACTAAGGACAAGTCTTAAACTAAAGGGTAACAAATTCATTTCTATATAGTACAAGAAATAAATAAAATCATAAATGCATCCTATATTCGATCAGGACCGTTCCGACTTATATAGTAGTAAAATCATATATCTAGAATATGCAAAGTTTCATTTAGATAGCTTAAAAATGAGTTAGACTTGTTTGCGTAGAAGCGGACAGACGGATATGGCTGGATCGACTCGGCTGTTGATGCTGATCAAGAACTTATATACTTTATAGGGTGTAAATGTCTCCTTTACTGCGTTGCAAACTTCTGACTAAAATTATAGTACCCTGCAAGGGTTTAAAAATGTGTACATAATTATTTGGGTAGTGTAATATAAATTTCAGGAGAAAATTATTAACGCTATATTTTAGCTTTTAGAAAGGAAGAGTTGAGATCAACAAATTTGACATTAATATGATATAATTATAATATTTGTTGTTTTGAATTATTTTATACATATAATAATACAACGGAAAGTTGTTTCTTAAGTTAAAAGCTATTTAAATAAACCTTGTCCGTAAGACAGATTTTATATATTTCTTACAAAATAATATTATACCAAGTATGTATAGTACCTATAATATAATTTATTTTTAAAGTATGCTGTACAAATATTAAAATAAGCAGGTTTAAGCTAGTTGCAAATTTCATAACTATCCAATTTTCCCTAAAAAAAGCTAAACTGACAACACTGAAGGGTGGCCATAACGTGGCAACACTGGCGTAAGCTGCGAGTCCTGTCGGCTTCGTGCGAGCAGCTTATGTATGTTTATATGTATGTACATTGTATATCCTGCGCTCGGCTGGGGGCTTGGACCGCAGCGACGGTGATGGCATGCGGATAGAGCAAATCCGACACGAACGGCTGCTGGACGTGTTTGCTGCTGTGAACGAACGAGAAATTGTTGCGGAAGGCGAACGACAAAGGACCAAGGGGCTGAGACAACAGACAGTAGAGGAGAAACGCAAAAACGGCTGAGATAATTAATATTCCTCACCCATGTTAATGTTGCGAATATTATTTACGAATATTCCATAACCGCCTCCAAGTGTTTTGTGTTGCGTGCGTGCGAAAAAGTAGGTTACGGCAAGGAGGAGAGAAATATTTGGAGGTCGGACGGTCGGTCGGTCGGTGGCAAGCTGTGTGTGAGTGTGTGTGTGTGGTAAAACGCTCACAAATTTTCCGTGTGCATGTGTGTGGGCCGCGGGGTGCCAAGAAAATGCAGTGCGACAAAGGCGAAATGCAAATGCAGGCTTGATGGCAAATAGCGAATAGCGAAAACGCTGAAAATATATAGCAAATGAACGAGCCAGCAGCCCATTTCCCAAACACTTCGATTCATCGTCTCCAGCCGACAAGGGAAAAGTGATATTTTATACAAAAACTGTGGCCTGCTTTTTGCACAGTTCAAAGAAACCCGAACAACACACACTCATCCAGACACCCACACACACACACGACAACTATATAGCAATATATGCCCATTGAGTGCCTTATATCATTTGATAATAATCCACAAGGTGTCTACTATGCCGGACAGGAGCTATCCGGCGTTGTTGATCTCAGCGTCGACGCAACCAAACGCATCAAAGGTGAGCCATTTGCCCAATATCTTCATCCCCCCTGCCCCGGAATGTATACTACGGAAAATACTACGAAGCCCATGACTCACAGGGCGTATGAGTGATGCGGTCACTTAGCATTTGCGGTTCGGCATTTCGGTTGCATTGCAAATGCACGAAGGACCGGGGCTAATAGCATTATTAAAATGTATCTCCCCGCGGACAGCGACCCCATTTTACAGGGTCCGTGCAATTAATCCTTGTTCCTGGCGTACCCGCTCCACACAATTTATGGCTGTTGAGCTGTCACCGTGGAATATTCCACTTTGTTGTGCTCCTCTTGGCATGCCGCCATTTTTAGTTATCCATGAACTCGTTAAAGGCGTGGCGCATACTATGTGTGTCGTTGCAGTTCTCTAATGCATTGAGGAAAAATGTGGCTTAACTGTTTGGAAATTTATCAGGAATATAATGGAAATATATATATTTCGGATATCTAATGTAGGATAACCTAAATAACTAACAACTTATAATAAGAATGAGTGAGCGATATTGAAAACGTTATATGAAAACCTAAAATTTCTCTGAAAAGTAAATTTTAATACATGTTTTAGGCTTATGTTTTCTGAAATTAAGAGCGAACGTAAACGTCTGAATCATAAGACATTTATGGTCAAACCTTATATTTATTTTCCTTGCACTTGGTTTTATTTTTGATGGGATTGAGTCCAAGATAGATTTTTAAATAAATTTCTTTAGCATTTAAATGATTTTTTACGGATTTAGCTTTACCTTTTGAGAATATTGTTTCGGTAATCAGAGAACCAATTAAGTGCAAAGTAATCTTCATATACATACATGGCATCGTATAAGTTACTATCCCTTTTTTTTTCAAGTGTATGGCCTGTCCAAGGCTATGTTTTCGATTCCGGCAATCATTATTTTTCTTGACTATTTCATTATTCTTGTAGGCATTCACGTCACTGTCAGCGGCTATGCCAAGATACGATGGATAAAAAAGGGATATCCGCGCGACAGCGAGCGCGCCATGTGCCGTGCCTACCGATCGTACCTGTCCTCGCGGTCCTACGTGCTCGGCTCCTGCGCCAACAACTCGAGCATCGACTGGCCAGCCGGCGAGTACTCTTATACCTTTCATGTCATTCTGCCCGACAACCTGCCCACGTCCTTTGATGGCAAGTACGGCCAGATTCACTATGAGATTATAACGACGATCGAGCGGCCGGCGCGTTATCCGAAGGTCTTCAAGCTGCCATTTACGGTGATTCAACCGCTGGACCTAAACGCCGATGCCATTTACAGGGTAAGGAGTGAGAGTGTAAGACTTTAGGGTCGCCCAATCAGTTTCTTTTAATCGAAAGACACTACTAACCTTCTTCTTTTGACACAGGTTCCCTTGGAGATTCTCGATCGGAAGCGCTTCTGGAGCTTCTGCTGCCCCACGGGCCCGCTGACGGTGAAGTTTTCAACACCATATTGCGGCTATGCTCCTGGCCAGAAGATCCACTTCGTGCTGTACATCAACAACGAGTCCTCGATCGACATTACCGAGTGCGAGGTGAAGCTGAAGCAGGAGGTGAGCTACGAGTCGCACGACCCGCAGCACGAGTACCGCTACGACAAGCACTTGATCGCCCGAAAGCAGTTTGGGAACGTGCTGCGATGGTCGAGGAAGGTGTACCGTGGATTCTTGGACCTGCCCTCGATACCGCCCACTTCGGTGAAGCCCACGTGTCCGATTAGCGTTAACTACTCGATTAAGATCATTGTCAATCCCACGGAGTTCCACTGGAAGCTCAAGCTGAAGATTCCGCTGACCATTGGCAGTATACCTATCATGGATGGTCCGGAGGCCCTGCTGCGCTTCAATCGCCAGCAGCAACAGCACCAAGTAGTTAGTCAAAATTTACAAATGTCCACGCAGCAGCGTCACCATCAAAGGGATCGGGATAGGGATCGGGATCGGGACAGGGATCGTAATCTGGATCGGGATCGGGAGCGGGAAAGGGAAAGGGAAAGGGATCGAGAACGGGACCGGACAAGTGCCTCAGCTCAGCAGCGACGTCTCAGCAGCATTACCAATAATAACAACAACAATCGTGGACGCTTTGTGGGTGGACTACTGCCGACCAATAGCAATATTAATATGATAGTGAATGCCAGTCCCACGCTCACGAGCTCCACGCCATCATCAACGCCAACAACTGCCGCCCTCAGGCCCATGGCAATGCCAGCGATACTGGTGACCAGCGATAGCGATAATCCGCCGGACTATATACCCATGAGTAAGTCCCCCCCCGCCCTGTTTAGTTTTTATGCCCCAGAATTAAAAATATTCTTAATTTTTTACAGTGCCGCCCTCATATGAAGATGCCATGGCTCTGAGTGAGAAATTCAGCGATGATACTGAGTTCTTGACAAACGTTAGCATGAGCAGCATTATGTCCGCTCAGGCTGATGTCACCACAAGTGAGCCCTTTAAGCCGCGTTATCCGGTCTATTACGATTATGAGACACCGACCATACCGCCCGGTAGTGATGATTCCAATGAATCCGACACATAAAACCCCTCCAATACAAAACAAAAAACTATAAAAAATTGTTTACAAAAAAAAAAAAAAAACCAAAGCAAAAGCTAAAAAGAAAAAATTAATCAATTGAATGGCTGAGTGGCTTTTTCTACAAAAAAAAAAAATATATATATATATATCATTTTATTCCTTTACTTAAACGTAGTTATAGCATCTTTCTTCAATGTCTTTTATTCTGTTAAAGTTAAGAGATTTAATGAGAGAAAGAAGAAACTTCCAATCCATTGTCCGCTTTTATAAGAGATCCTAAGTCCTCTGATCCTAAATAAATATATTTATTCAGCCTATTTTAACTATCGTCTGCTATATTTCTATATAGAAAAGTGTCTGATTGTTAGGTCCGTCTGTTTTATGCATAAACTTCTCTTAATTAAAAATCTCTTTACTTATTTGCCATAATTTACTCAAATATCGTCATACCTTTTATTCATAATTAATAATGTATTTCATAAATTAATTGCACGTTTTATTACATTTTGCATATTAAATATTAAATAAAATTATTCAAGATTTTTTCCCTAAATTCCAACCATACAAATTTGAGGATTGTTCCAAGTATTTGAATTATTCCCTTTTAACATTTAAATAACATATATATTTTACTTTATATATTATATATTTTAATCTCTAATATTTGAATTTATATATAGAATAATTGTGAACCTTATCGATTTGAAATTATAGTAATCAAATTAATTACAGATGCTTTGTCAGAGAGCATCCGTTAACACCTTAAGCTATATATTAACCCATTACCATTTAAGAAACATTATATATTTTAACGTTTTGAAAGCTTTTCTCAACTTTTCCTACTATGCATTTCTCTTATTCAGTATACATGTAAGCCGAGCTGAAACATTTTCAAAATGTGCTTAACTTGTAAATTTGTTCTCTTGTTACCGCCCCCGAAACATGCCACATTTTGTACCGTCCATTCACGACCCCCACCACCCCGCTCTCCCCTGCTCACCGGCTTCGAAAACCCCATCCAGAGACGCTCTACGATGAGACCAGCTCCCAGCTGCGCCTGACCCTCGGTTGCCAGGATTCGGAGCCGGTGCCGGCGGATGCGGAATTGGATGAGGAGGCCACCACGAACAGGAGCACGAACACGCCCGGCGGAGAGTCCTTCAGCTGCGAAAAGAAGTGAGACGAACGAGATATGGAAGGATCTGAGCTGCTTCAAAAGTTAACCGCAAACAACAATTACATATTTACTCGTAATCAAAATATATTTAAAAAACAAAGAGATATTTCAAAGCAAGGCGCTAAAGAATAGTAGTTCGTAAGTCTGAAGCCAAGGTGGACAATTGGAGATAGTAAATCGAAGACATTTTTATAGAAATCAAACCAGAAACGAGATGTATTTTGCAGCGAGCTATAAAGTCTCTCTCTCTCTCTAAACTAAGCGGATTTAATTTTAGTAAAAAAATACTTCCTTTATGATCAGCCACTTTTCTTTCTATAAATCTTCAGCTTAATTTATCTCTACTTCTCTTTCCTGAGTTTCACTTAAAGCAATTTTAACTATTTTTTTTTTAAGGGAAAGCGAAGGTGCAAGCAGGATTAAATTTACAATTCTATAGGGGCCGCACACTACAGTGATCACTGGCTACACACATATATACGAACCACGTAGTGAAACGTAGAAGAAATCCCCCAAAACCTATGATTAAGATAAGCTCCCTAGAAAACTGCACAATTTTAACCAGACGAAGAGTAATTAGAAGAAACTAACATTTTCCAATATTGAATATTGTATTTATAAAGTATCTATGAGAAATTTACAAGCGAATATTAGCCAAATTTTACTTAGTTGCTATGATTTAACATTACTCTTTCATCAAGTTGTATCAAGCCGTCGTCTCATCATCATCCTAGCCCTTAGGTGTCTAAAACTAAAGATATATACATATAAAAAAAGTGTCTTTTGCTCTAGTTTATATACAAAAATCCTTGTATTTAGATTGTGTATAACCTCCCCTACTTCATACTTTGTACTTAATCTGATTTTAAACTCAGTCTAACCAGCAATCACAAAAGTCTATTCCTAAGTCTTAACTGTCTTCAATTCGATTCAATCCGATTCAATAAAGCTAAATGAGCAAGATATATATTATAATACCCCGAAAGAAATGTGTAAAACAAGTGTTTTAAGTTGGCTCTGGAGATTCTATACCGATAAAGGCGAACGAAAATCTCGGGACGGGTGGTAAGCTGGGCAGTAAACTAAATTTATACCGCCAGACTTTGGGTCTAAATTAGCAGTAAAACAGCGGCAACAGCGGTCATTTTTCTCGTCGAGAATCGCGTCAAGTGGAAAAAGATTTTCAGACTTCGGCTAAAGCCTCAAGCTGGCGCAGTCACTTGTTCGCCGTTCGCCGACGAGGTCGCAACTTGAGTCCCAATCGCGTGGAAGCAAATTATTGAGAAGCCCACTTAATAGTATGTGATTCCGTGGCAGAGGCCATAATTTTCCATGCCAGTGAGTGAAAATGCTTATAAATTGTGAATTTAATCTATCGCGTGCCGCTGCCATTTATTACTGCGGCGAGCGAATTTCGGGCTCACTCACTGTGACAGTCGGCGGCAAAAAGCCATTCACATTAGAGGGTAAGTGAAAGATGCCATTAGGCAAATGAGTTTATGGGACACTCTCTCAGCCAGCCAGGTGATTAGATAAGAGTCGAGTCTACAAATAGATGGCACTGATCTCCGTGTGGTTTCTCCTTCTCTTTGGCAGCCGTAAATATCACTCTTTATGGCGCCTCCTCGGTTCACTGGAGGGAGTCCGACCCGGGGCCTCCGCAAATCGAACATAATGACAGCGCCAGGCAGGTGGAGTGTGCCAAGGTGGATTACAAGGGCGGCAGGGTACACATAAATGAAACACACAACTTGATGGGTGGACTGATTCTACAGCCTGGTTCCAAGGACCTAGGGTTCTTTGATTTCCAACTCCCCGAAAGTCTGCCAGCCACATGTAGTGTACCTCATGGCCGCGTCGAGTATATCCTGCGGGTGGTTATGGAGCGGAGGAGCAAACATAGCAAGTGCTTTGAACAGCGCTTGGTGGTCAGAAGGAGCCTGGAATTTACAGATCTCAAGCCGCAAATTATGGAGTCCTCTTCGCTAAGTCTCTCTCTACCACGAAGTGTATTTGTTCCTGGTCAGACTGTGGACTATGAAGTTGAGTCCAAGGATGGAGTTTTGGATATACTCACCCGGTTGTGTCAAAGCATTGGCTACCAGAGTTCAGTGCCTGCGAAAAGAACCAAAACGGTGACAAAAGTGTTGGCAGAATCATCTGCCTCAAACGGGAACCTCCGCCTGCCGCTGACTGCTTCCATTATGAGCCACCCAGATCAGTTCGGACCCATTCACATTAGTTACTATATAGAGGCATATAATTTCGTGGATCCACCTCTTCGGCTTCCCCTTTATGTGGCCACTGTGGCGCCGCCCACTCACTCGCCCTGCATCGCGCCTTCCCGCCTTTGCTTTGTGAATCTGGGTAAGTCATTATACGCGGCCAGCTTATCGGTTCTAATAACTAATTAAAAACGGTCTCCGGCCTCCTTTCAGCGCTGACTCATGGCGATTGGTTAGCACCAATTAATCAACTGCTGGCCCAAAGCTGTTCACGGGAAATTGGCGCCCTGGCGCTGAGCAAACACTGCGAACACATCGGGTTACTGAAAGGCCCGAAGAGAAAACATTCGTACGTGCAACTGGCACTGCGGTACTTCCATAAGAAAGTGCTACCCTAACACGTGCCGCGATTGGAATTTCAGTGCCCAGCTCGGGATACACATGGGATTCAATGGAATCCAACTTTGCCGGTGGTGGCTAAAACACTTGGAATTTAGAAAACATTATTGAGGCGACTAAATTGTGCGCTTAATGGCAACACTGAAAGAAAACGTTTATAGAATGCACAATCGGTGCAAAATTTTTTTTGCAATTTTTCATTTATAAAATAATCAATCAAGGTCTCCCTCAGCGTTGCCTTCGAAGATCTAGTTTGGGTATTTCACTTATAGATTGGTTAGATCCTTTAACTTTTTTGTCTTTATTTAATTATTTATTTATTTTACAAGCCATCATTGACATAAACGGAAAATGCGGAAAATCGAACGTCTGACGCTCTTTCGAATTTATTAAAAAATGGATTTACGAACATTATAAAACGTGGCAGGGAATGTAATGGCAGCTGTGATGTCATTATAATCAAAGAGTTTCAAAAAAGTATAATTACAATTAACTTTGAATATTAAAAAAATGAAATACACCTTTTTAAAAAATTTCAGTTAATTTTATATGAGAGAAATGGCGAAAGAAACAATTAAAATTATAGCAATTGATACTTTGATACATTCTAAGGTGGACAGTGGACTTACTCTAATTTCTTAATTTTCAGTGTGTTTTTGGTTTGATTTTCAGGTCAAACAGTTTTGCCTTCAGGCTAAATCTTTCCCTAAAAGATCCTTATTTAATAGTTCTTCGAAATCATGTTGAATTTAATATCAATATTAAATTTAAACATACAGAACGATAAGGTAAGATAATCAATTAAACTTAGAAGACTAAGACCCGCAATGCTTAAATTTATAATATTTAAAATTAAATTATTATTAAAAATCCCAAAATAAAACATTAGCAAGACTTGAGATGCTCATTTTCCCTCTGTGCATTTTCCATTAAGTATAGCTCTCATCTGTAATATCTGCAGCCCTCGGGCCAGCTTTCTCATTATCGCAATTATGCATGCGAGATTAATGGAGTGAGTTACGAAATCATTTCGAGGCCCTAATTGTGCCACGTTATGCGGCAACAAAAGTGGCCAAAGGGTTGCGGCCAACACCCCGAAAAAAAGAGTACTTTGTTGTGACGCAGTTCGCGACTCGGTGTCCGTGTTCTGTGTTTTGTTGACACACTCGCTCAGGCGCTGTATCGACGCTTGATATATGGTAATATCGAATGTAGGCAGATATAGCTGTTGCCCCCTGACCTCGCCCAGCATTCAGGCCCACATGTGCACTCCATGTGTGAGTGTGCGTTTATGTTTTGGCCATAGACAGAGCCAAAGCCGAACAAAGGAAACCGAAAGGACTCACGGCCAAAAACTGCTCCATTTCCGAACGTTTCGCGCTGAAATATTAGACCAGAAGCAGACAGTAGACGGCTACACAGACGCAAGGCGCCAGCTTATTGATTCGGCCGCCCCCAAATGGCCTCCTCCTCCCCGAAAAGCGAAAGCCCCCATTGCGTCGGATGCTGGCTGACAAAGAACAACTCGCAGCTCGCAGCTCGCAGCTCTCAACTCGGTACAGGGAGCTCAGTGCGCGTCTGGCTGTGTGGAAGTTGGGTTGCTCCGGTTGCTTCCGTGCTGAGGTGATGAAAGTGCCAGTGAAGAGGCTTTGGTGAAAAGGCCCTTTATCCTAACCGGAAGAAAGTGCTGCAACCATGCCCACAACCTGTGTTTTTCAGCTGGATCGCCTGAATCCTGGCTACAACAGCGGCGAGTACATCAGTGGTCGAATTTTACTCCGCACGGACAAGGTGAAGCGCGTGAATGGTGGGTTTAAAATTTTCTCTTTCGAAGCCCTATCCCCAATAGGGATTATACGTATTTGTGCATTCCGGTATTCCCCAGCC
The DNA here is from genome assembly GCA_008042675.1 of Drosophila seguyi. Classification (NCBI taxonomy): domain Eukaryota; kingdom Metazoa; phylum Arthropoda; class Insecta; order Diptera; family Drosophilidae; genus Drosophila; species Drosophila seguyi. The sequence goes on along the minus strand of VNJU01001056.1, from coordinate 154,509 downwards.
GTCTATGTGACCCTGGAGGGTGAGGCCAAGGTTCAGTGGTCGATGAGCGGCAAAAGCGAGACAGCCAATTATTCCGGCCATCAGCAATATTTACACTCCCGCACCAATGTGTTCGATAACTCCCTCTTCCGAGCTGGCGTCCACGTCTACGTGCTCACTCTGCGAATACCCCCGGACTGCCCGAGCACCTGCAAGGGTCCGTACGGCTATATAGCGTACCACCTCTCCCTGACCATCGACAAGCCCTGGGGCTTTGACGAGGTCTTCAGGAAGCCCATTAACGTAGTGCAGACGCTGGACCTCAACTACAACCCAGAGTTTGCCGTGAGTAGCCATTGTTTGGTTGAGTTTTTAGGGGTGAAAAAGATGAGTAAGGATATTTAGTTAAGGAACTATAAATATTTTATATGTAATATAATAATAAAATATTTAGAAAATAAAAATAAACGCATTCGAATTACTAAAGAAAACCCTTTCAACATTTCTCTTCATCAGCTTCCCGTGAAGGATGAAAACATCAAATATCTGTGCCATTGGCCCTGTATTTCGGGGCCCATCAGTTCCACTTTGGCTCTACCCGCCTCTGGATTCACTCCGTTACAGGAGGTTGCCTTTCGCTTGGAGGTGGACAACCAGTCGCCGCACTACGACATCAATGCTGTGGAGGTGTCCATCAAGCAGCACTTTGTCTTTCTGTCGCGGAATCCCGTCAAGCGGAATTTCTACACAAAGACGCTGGTCAAGGAGATGATCGCGGACCGTACCCTGCGTCTGTCCAAGCGGCAGTACGAGTCCAGCATCTGTGTGCCCATGGATACGCCGCGATCCACGCTCAATCCCAACTACATTGTGTTTATTCACTACACGCTGCAGGTGAAACTGAAGACGGGGTGCTTCCACTACGACACGGATCTGTCGGTGCCCATTATCGTGGGCACCACCTCGCTGCAGCATCTCCGCAACTCGGTGCACACCCATCAGCCGGCGAGGCGGACGCCCACGCCGGAGAGGCAACGACTTATCGAAAGGGTGACACCGCGACCACCAACGGTGGAGGAGGAAACAGTCGCAGAGGCGGCGGCCACAACAATTGATGAACCACACCAGGCCCTCGATGATGATGAGCCACCGAGCTACGATAGTTGCCGTAAGTTTGTATTTACCTGAATTCGAAATTTTTGGCAGGATCAAACTACAAGCAATACTTACATCTAAAGCTAAAGAAACTTGTAATCAAAATTAAAACACCTTATCCACTTATATCTTTAAATTCAGGTTCTTATTTTATAATTAGCCTACACCTGAAGTTAGTGTAAATGGAAAACATTTGTCATTATTCATTAACTTCAGTAATTTTATACATTCACTCAGCTATTTAACAGATTTATTGTTCATTAACAGTTGTTTAAACATTATTAAGCATATGATAATAGCCTTATAACCTTGCTCAGAGAAACAAAAAAGTTTTAAAACAATCAGCATGAAGTACATGCATTATTATTTTTCAATCAGAAATCACCTGTTGACATTGACGTTGAACATAAAAGTTTTTAAAATAAATAATGGATAATAAATCCCTGCTAATGCAAAGTGTAAATAATACAAATAAATTAAATTTTAAGATTAAGAGCCAAATCAATGAGACTTTAAAATCTGCAGTTTAGGTACTCTAAAGTATTATTATGATTTATCTCAAGTGTTATTCTTTAGAAATAAATATGCGTTAAAAAATGAATTTAAGTAATAATTATAATATTATTGGAAAACATTTTAAAATCCTTATGAATCCTGAATCTATTTCTGTTTACTTCATCAACAGTATACGTTTTGTTTCGCATTCAGTGAAGTTATAAATTTCAAACCTAATTAAATTTACCATTATTATTAGTTTAAATTACTAACATATGACACCCTAATAAAACCCATATAACCTATACATTTAAGTATATAAGCAAATCTAACTCCTCTATTCCTCCACTTGCAGTTCCGCCCTCCTTCAGTTTCGCCACATTGGCAGGCAGTCAGCAGACTCTGGGCAGTAACCACGCGGTGGTGCTGCAGCGCATCCACTTACCAAAGTTTCCGGGCTTCAGCACGCTCATTGGAACAGCTCCGGCCCACGGAATGGAGGACTCTGGCCTGGATATGCATATGTACAGGTCGTATGGCTCCCTTGACACGGACCACACGGGCAGGAGTCTGGATACATTTGGATCCCTCTGCGGTCCCCTCTCCGAGCACGTTGAGGAGCAGGAACATGAGGTTGAGGCTGAGGCAGAGGCTGATGATGAGGCTGAGACGCTGGATGTTACTGCCCAGGTGCATGTGGAAGCAGCTCCACAGGCTCAAGTGGCGGAGACCGAGGAGGATCTGCTGGACGAACACCTGTTCTAGGGAAAGAAAAGTGGCTTATATACATACGTATTAACAACCCCAGTAACAAGTAACTTAAGTGTTCAAGACTAAGGCTAATACGAGATTTTTAGGCTGGATCCCGAGTCCGTCGTCTAGTTTTAGAGAGCTTTCATTGCGCAGATCTGTACACTCGCCGCGTACCATCCAAAATTGATTGAATCGAACTTACTGAGTGCCAAAATCTACATATATATATATATATATTTACCGCTTTTCTACATTCATCAAACATTTACGGTTTAAATATTCGACTTGATACATTTACCAATTGTCCTAAGTACCGACTAATACGTTCTTAAGTGGACAATAAATAAAGTATAAATACAAAATCAATTTGCTGATTGTTTTTTCGCATTGGATAGCGGTGGGAGAGTCAAGAGATGAGTAAGGTAGCAAAAACTATTAACTAAGTCGGGAAATTTAATAACCAACTAAAAGATTTTCTTATGTCATTAGAATTTCTGATATGTGATGTTATGTTATGTCACATAATAAACTCTCTAGTTGCTTGCCAAAGTTCAACCACCTAGAAACTTCCCCATCTCTGGGCCTGAGGTAACCTTGGGTCCGTCATCCTCGACAACTTTCCGCCCATATGTAGGCTACACCTGACACCCAATGTAATGCCTTTTAATTAAATTACAAATTGTTGGCTCTTTGATAAGAGTCCTCGTCGTCGTAGTAGTGGTCGTCGCACGCCGGCCAGATTAGATAACAGCTTTGCCGATAATAGCCATGGCTATGGTAGCATTCACACCAGTAATAGGCCGATAAGGCCGCGTCGAGTTCCGTTCTTAATGTGCCAGCATATTGTCAACAACAGCCAGACATCGGCTAGCAGTCGAGCCGTCAACAGGGAGCAACAGAGAGTAAGGATGAGCCACCGCTGCGACATCCAGTTGGACAATCCCCGAGGGGCCTATCGGGCCGGTGAAACAGTCAATGGTCACGTCTATCTGACCCTTACGGAGCGTGCTCTAATCAAAGGTAAGCGAGTGCCTGGCATGCCGTGACTCACGGGGTTCCCCGTGTAATAAAACCTCTTGAGAGCGGTGACTCACCGACCAAGATCAAGCTACGATTACATGGCTGCCGGCTGATAGTGCTTGTCGAGGTGAAATCGAATTGTTAAGGCGCGACACGGTCTCTAACTCAATGTGTTTATCAGTCAGCAGGTTGATAAGATTATTGATCTAAATAAGAAATAATAATTATACGAATTTGTTAGTTTACTGTGTACTTATTAGAGTAAAATTTATTCAGTTTCTTTGTTTATTTATCTACAAAACTTGGTAGCAAATTAGATTTTATTTGAATAGCTTTTTGTATCATTCGTTTTTGGGCATAGTTGCTTTATAATAAATATTTCATACTGGTTCTCTAAACATTGTAATTAACATAAATACATACGTACTTTTCACTTTAATTTAATGCTATGATTAACCAAGGCGTGTACCTATAACTTAGCTGTTTAAATATCCTCCACAATAATTTAGTTAAACCTTTACATCTTGTTCCATTATAAGCTTACACATTGCAATTTATTGTTGTGAAATACAGTCTGAATATTCCAATCTCATAAATTTTAGGACTCACCATGATATGATAAAATAAATATCAGCAATCCGATGGTGGGGTCACATTTCTCATACCCTAGTACTGATTCCAATAATCTCTGTCTAATTACAGCAATCTGCCTAGAAGCTAATGGCTATGCTTGCACTGCCTGGCAGCTGCCTCAAAAGAACAAGAAATCCAAGGGTACACAGCCCATAGTGCAGAGCCAGCCTTTGGACTTTGATAGTCGAGTGGATTATTTTGCGAAAATCGATTATTTTGTGGGCTCCGAGGCTGCTCAGCCTCAGATAATGGAAGCGGGCACCTACAACTATGGGTTCCATGTGAAACTGCCCAACAACTGTCCCGGGAATTTTGAGGGGGCCCACGGACACATCCGGTATACACTTCAAGTCCTTATTCATGGCAGTGCTGATCGTCCGTTGGAAGTGCTCCATGTCCGGCAGTTGCTGATCTTTCCCCAGAACAGTCTCACCCAGGAAAACAGGAGCTGTGAAGTGCAGATTCATGAGCAGACGCCACGCCTAAAGTTCTGGATGAAGCCCCTGCACTTGCAGCTGCAGATACCCAGGCAGGGTTACTCGCCGGGAGCGGGAATTTCGGTGCATTTGAAGCTACACAATCCGGAAAGGCTGCCACTACGAGAGGTCACCTATTCCCTGGTGCAGACCTCCACATATGTGGCTCAGTTGAAGAACAAGCCCAAGCGAACGGATACAAAAGTGGATCGACAAACTATTTTGAGCAGATGCCACGATCTCCTCGGTCTGCCTAAGTCGGAACTGGAGAATTTCCAGCATCTCCATATGCTTCAGGTGCCGCAAACGTCGGCCACTCTGAGTGTGGCACAGTGCTCGTGCATTCAGTTGAATTACGAGGTGGAGGTACTAGTCAGGACCCAGCAGGAGAAGCGATTCATTTCGGCCAGGATACCCATAATCATTGGCAATGTGACACCACCGTGTCCGGGGAGACTACTCATGCAAGAACCGCTGGATGCCTCTGCTCCGGAACCGACTCCGCCTGTTGAAACAGCCCAAAAGTTGGCACCGAATTTCAGCGGTTCAATGGCCTCATTGTGTAGGTTTTTTTAACGATATAAAATGAGTTGAAAATTATTAATTGAAGTCTTTGCAGCTTCGGACTTTCGCGAAGCCGAATTTATGACGGCCACAAATCTGAACAAGACCAACAAACACTATTTGTCCGGGGAGCAGTTGGATTTTAGGCCACGTTATGTCTATTACGAAATGGACCAGGCCCAATCCGAGGAGGTCAAGTCGCATTAACTGCAGAATATTTTTTTTTGAATCGCACATTCATATAAATTATTTTATTCTCTAAGAATTTAATGTAAAGCTACATCAATTAAAAATATTTATTTCATCACCATAACAAGGTCGTGGTTATTTTCTTTTTTGTGTTAAATTTAAAAAATTTTTAAAAACAAATATAAGTAATGAAAATAATTTTTAAGTATATGAAAGGATCACGGAAATTTAGTGTTACCTTCATGTAAGTAATTTTAATTTAATTTTAATTTATTTTAGAAATATACCCAACATATGGACTCCACAAGAATCTAAACTGCAATATATAGAATTCAATCTTTTTTAAGAGTATAAAATACAATGCTAGGCATTCCGTAGAACGCTCTCTGCTATGTTTTTTAAATATTTATCTTAATGAAAACACACTTTTTTAAATATAATTTGGACAGGCATTACTTAAACATTTTATTATTAACTTAAGCGGTTGGTAAAAAGCTTAGGGAAATAAATAGCACTTTGGAAAAATTAAGTTTGCAGCGTTTTCTTCACACAAAAACGCATTTCACAATTACAATTCGCTGTGCTGATCCTGAGATTCCATTCGAGATAGCTGCCGTTGCCTACGGGTTGGCATTCCAGCCATATGAAGCTGCAGAAGTCGCTCCGTTCGATGGTGCCGTTGCGGCATGTGGCAGAGACAGGACCGGAGCCGATGGGAGGAGTGCTGAGTCCGCATTCTCTGAAGGCGGCGGCGGAGCCGAGGGCATGGCAAAGTTCGTGTACATGGGATAACGTGGGACAAAGTCATCCGTGCGATTGTGTTCGTCTACATCGATATCAATGAACCTGTCGTCAGAACCGGTGGCCTCCTCAAAGGTCGGTGGTTCTGCAAGAAGGATAAAAAGGATTCGTTAGAATATTTATACCCTAAAACTCTTGACTATATACTCACTGCAATTGTCATAGCTGGGCGGCAGATCGCCGGCAGCTCCAGCCGGAGTGTCCGGTGTTTGGGGTATCCACTCAGCCGCATGCTCTGGATTCTCGGCACTCTGAGCCAAGGGAATCGTACCAATAACCATGGGCACATCGAAGTCCGTATCCACGTGACATTCACCCATGCAGATCGACAGGATGACCCGGTAGCTGACCGTTATGATGCCTCCCTCGTTACGGGAAGAGGGTGGCACCGGCGGAATGGCCAGAGTTCCGTTGATGATCTTCTTCGAGAGACGCAGCACTTGCTCTCCCTGGCAACTCTGATTCAGGGTCACCTCCTTCTCGCGTTCCTTGTAATGGGGTGTCTGGGCCCGGAACTTGTAGGTCTGCTTCAGTTTCACTTCGATGCCTTTCAGGTCGTAGCCAGTTGATTGATTGTCGATTTCCAGGTTGAAGTGGATCTTTTGGCCGGGAGCGTAGCCTCCAAAAGGTATGGTGAGCGTCGAGAGAACCGGTCCCGAGCTGCAGGGCCAGCAGCAAAAGTACTTGATGTCCTCACGTACCAGAGGCATCTATAGATAAAAATAGTTATAAATAAATAATGTACAAACGCCCCTTTATGGCTATAAAGCCAGAAACATGCTAATTTATTTTTATTTTTATCAGAAACAGATCTAAAATAGGAAGTGCATTCGTCACGCAATGCTATTTTGAGCTATATCTTTCTTTTTGATCTATTTCAGTTCTATTTACATTGAGTTTGCGGCCTTTGCATGGACTTACCAGCAGCTGTGGACTCATGTTGAGGTTGTAGGTCTGCAGCACCGTCAGCGGTTGCTTAAAAACGTTATTAAAGTTCCACTGGCGATCGATGACCACGGAGATCTCGTAGCAGATCTTTCCGTGTTTTTGTACCACCGACGAAGGGCATTCCAGGGGCAGGGGTATGCAAAAAGTATACGTGTGGGTGCCGGGCGGTAGGGTTCCGGATCCAAAAACTGTGGTCCGGGTGTTTAGATAAGTTTGCTTGCCGCGGTAGTATTCGGTATAATGGTGGGTCTTGCCGTTCTGGGTCCTTGTCTTGCGCTCATCCCACCGAACTTTTGCCTCGCCCTCGAAGAGTATATAAACCTCTGAAAGGGATAGGTGATAGGAAATTAATAACAATATATTGAGTGATAGGGTGAGTAGGGATTCAGCTGGAAATGAAATAAGCTAAAGAATGTATTAGTATGGGGTGTTATAATACCAATAAAAAAAAACAGTAAATTAAAGGTATTTCATAAAATCTTAATGCACTTTGCAAGATTTTCAAATGTAATGTTTTTTGAGTCAACAATTTTGACACTTTTAAAAATATCTTGATCCGATCAGGCGCCTTGACATTTTAAGAGGGAATATATGGGAATATATATCATATTTTTTGTCTCACACTTAAAAGGATTGATAACGCTTAATAAGATTACTGAATCATAGAAAATGTAAATTTTATTATAATATTTTTAAACACACATTTTCTTGCATTATTAATTTATTTTTATTTAAAATACTAAAGGTTATCATGGTTTATTTTTGTTTATAATAATGTTTGGCAAGCTTCTTAATAATACCATATTCGCCAACATCTCTGGCAGTATCTATTAACTACCAAATTATCGTTCTACTAGAACGATAGTTCTTCAGCTACAAATGCAATAATTTTTGTATTTAGACGAATATTGTAAAGTGCACATATGACGTACTATATGTATTAACGTATATCTGTATGAAACTATGTATGCCGGTTGCTTTATTTACTGTCACTTTTAGCTTCGATTTGCAAACAGTGGAATAAATTCCGAGCATACACATTTAAACTTAAATAATTAATAACTCAATAATACCACAAGAAATGCAAGTCCCATTGTATCAAATACTTGTTGCTCTCTTATCTTCGGCACACTTAAGTATACACACAAATGTTTTTTAAATAGAGCTTTTTGGTTCTTTGTTTTTGTTTTGGTTCAACCAAAATAATTGGAAAAAGAAACCAATTCCCATCTGGCATGATGTTTGCTGTGCTATTAGAGGTCGAGCTGAGCTCATCGGAGCATTGCAACAATTAAAAAATATTTGCTTTTTTAATAAACAATCAAACACTTGGGAAAATATTATTAATTAATTCAAAACAATCAGACCACAAGCTGGTTTGGTTTACAGCATTCTTTAGAACCGGTTTAGTATTATCATGTATAGCGTATTATTCACCAAACTGATAAGGAATGATAAACAAATATTGTTAGTTGTAGCTTTTTTTCTCAACAGGTCATTCGTTTAATCTCACCGTTTACGTTCTTTTCGGATGTTGTGGTGAGTACGGCCCGTCCATTGATCGTTTCTCCGCTATAGTAAATCGGTTCGGGGCGATCCAGCTCAAATAAGCAAGTCGACGGCATTGTACCGCCCTTTTTAATCAACTTAAATCTCTATAAACAATAAGGTGTGCTGGCGACTCCCAAGTTCACAATTAAAAAAATGCTTAAATACTATTTGGCGCTGGCACGCAAACCAAAAACGTATTCAGAACCAGACAAGCGTCGCACTCGAAATGAGAACTATCGCGAGAATCGCCGGTTGGGGAGCAGATAATGTGTGACATCATCAGTTCCAGAGAGGGAAAGCTCCAAGGAAAGAGAGTGAGAGAAAGCTTTGGGACCTGCGCTCAATTGAAACTATTTTTTGGAATATTGCATTTGTTGTTACACTGATATTCGCTGTTTTTTGTTACGAATTTGGAGGCCAAGACAATCAGACCGTTGTAAACAAAAAGCAGGTGAATATTTATATTGAAAGCTCATCAAGCTCACTGGAAAGGGATTTTGATTAGTGCTTTAGCCAGGGTTGTCACAGTCTACAAGGAGTAAGTAATTTAAGAATAGTTTCTTTAAAGAATCTTAAAAAAATCCTTTAATTAGTAGATATAATTTATAAATAAAGATATGTTTAATATTTTTTGAAAAAATTATTATTAGTATTTTAAATATCAAAAAAATTTTTAGAAAACATATATTATCCAAATAAGGTTTAAAAAACTTTTCTATTTATTGGTTTCTAATATGTAAGCTAAATTATTATTACTTTGTTAGTTAGGCGAGAATTAAAATTGAATATAAACAACATTATATTTTATTGATATTTCGATGTTTAAATTTATCGTACAGATAAAGTGGCTGTTAAGATATTTCGGTTATCTACTTTGTATGCTAAACTTTCTCTTGAATCTTTTTAGACTCGAGAAAATAATAGCTGATTTTGGATTGCCCGCATAAAAATAAAAAAAAAGGCAGACAAACTGTTTTAAAACTATTTTTTGTTTACCCCAAAACAGAAAAAATGTTTAGCTCTTTCGATACTAAAAAAACAATAACCTATTTATTTTATTAGGTCATACATACTATTTTAAGCGCCACTGATAAGTCGCGGTTTTGTTTTTTTTTTTCCAAATTGTATTTAACGGAAAACGGATGATATCAAAATATTTGGTACAACGTCTCAGAGAACTTGACATTGAATGTCTAGGGTATTATCGCCATTTATCGCTCATATCACCCAGAAGACACTTTTATATTCTTGTTTGTTTATTTACCATTGCGTAAATATAGGCATACGTGTGTGGTTATATTAACATTCTGGTTAGTACACAGGCGAACCGAAAAAGAAATAAATACTGCCGAGATAAGATATAGTGTAGTCGTGATTTGCCCTGAGCGGCCAAAGCTCTCTCAAATCTGCACGGGCGACTCTACGGGCTGCTTCTCCGGCCGCTGCTTTTGCTGGCCGGGATCGGCGGGTCGTCGGCGGCGGCGGCGACGCTTCTTTTGGGGTGGATTTGGCGGTGGGCTCTGGAAGGTGTCCACATCGAAGACGGGGTAACGGGGTGTGAACTGGGAGGCCTCACTAACGGTGTTTGCATCCGTGTCCGCAATGTCAGTGGTCATGAACATGGCCTGTTCGTAGGTGGGAGGAGCTGTTGGGGGAAAAAATAACAATTTGTAATTGAAGTGCATACACAAATAAAATGTTTATAAAACAAAACCAGTGTAACTTTTCTGTGTAAATAAATAATTGCAACTCACGCAAATCTGGTACGAATTCATCGTTTGCCTCCAGCTCGTCGTCTCCATCCTCTGGCAGCTCAAAGTCCTCTAGATCCTCGGTCATTTCGTAGCCGGAGTTGCTTACTCCACTGCTGGACATCTGGGCCAGCTCCATGGCCCTCGTGGATGTGCAGGGAAGATCGGCAGGCAGCGGACTTCCGGCTGCGTACGCGGTAGTGTGGGCTGTGGGCAGGAAATCCGGTCCAGAGACGGCCGTGGCCAGAGGTACATTGCCAATGGTCACAGGAATGATGACCCGTGGATTGGCCATCAACCAGTTCATAACAGCCACCACTCGGACCTCGTACGAGACCCGCACCACCTTGCTCAGGTGCTCGCAAGTGGGCGCCGTGGCAGGGATCCTTAGCGTTTCTGTGTAGGTCCTCTGACCATGGTGGGCCACCGGGCCGCATTCCCTCTTCACCAGCATTATCTTCTCGGAGGTGGTACGCAGCGAGGGCTGGTCCGCGGTGTAGGTGGCCCGCAGGTGCAGCATTATCAGCAGCTTGCGGCAGTCGGAGCTGGAATCGTTGCGCACTTGGGCGTGAACCAGCATGAATTGACCGGGGACATAGCCCTGTTGCTGCAGCGTCACCTTCAGCTGCACGGCCTTCGTGTGCATCAGGCAAAAGTACTCGACGGCCTCGTTGCTCGCCGGCTCCCGCAACATCTTGCTCTCCTGGTTCAAGTCCAGGAGCTTGAGGACCGTGAAGCCCACATTGTGGGTGCGATTGGAGGCACCCGGCTTGAGGAATGTGACCTTGGCCAGGTAACGGATATGGCCATAGGCACCCTCAAAGGACGAGGGGCAGTTACTGGGAATGGGGCAGGCGAACGTGTAGGTGTATGTGCCCGCGTCCATATTGAAGTTGCTGCCCTGTTCGGAGCCCATAAGGTATGTGGTGGAGGCTATATAGTCCTCCCGTCCACTGCACTGGTGCTTGGATCGTTTCTTGGGATTTTGGATGGCCACCGCCCGGCCATGTCGGCGGACTCGCCACTGTGCCTGGGCATAGCCGCTGATCTGTAGTTTGATTCCTGGGAAAAATAAGTGCAAATAATTAATCAGAGTAGAAAATTATGTAGAGGTTTTTTATATTAAAAGCGATGCTAATTATATTATCCATAAAACTGATTTACATAGTTGCATCTTTTATTGCCCCTTTCTAACGCCCTTTACATTGAGTCACTCATCACAGAAGATAATAGTATGATAAACAAATGACAAAAGAGTAGTCCTAAATACTCTAAAGCTTTCGTAATTGTTTAACTATAATTTAGGGCTAAACTTCATGTTAAATAAAAGCCGAATAATATTAAAAGAAATTAAAAAAGAGAGCTAGGCATTGTGTCTCTCTATAATTTTGTAATCTATTCCGCTCAGTGTTAGCGCCAAGCCCAGACACCAACCGTGACTAACTCTTATTGGCATTTCCTCGAACCGAAATAAAATCACTGTGGTAGGTAGATCCCCTGCCGCAAAAAATTATTGTTAGTACCCATAAGCTGCGGGCATCATCAATTATCGCACATTTGGAGTGTCCGACTGGTTATCACTAAATTACCCATTTGAATGGTTTGTTGAAACTTTGCTTTTGGCAAACCTGACATTATCCAAAGCGATGCGATAAGATACGGCCGTGCAGATAAGTTAATGAAATATTCCGAAATCCCGGCCGGACTTACGTACCGCGCAGTTTCTTGGTCTTGTTCAGATTGACGATCACCTTGCCGGTTATCACCTGGCCGGTAAAGTAGGTGCCATGCTCGTTCTGGTCAAACGTAATCATGCAGTTCTTCGACATGGCGGCGGTATCAAAATGGGGTTACCCTCCTCCAGAACTACTATTGATTACGCGATCGGTCCGCACGCGCTCGCTGCTGAACGGGAACTGAGGCTATCGCCATTACCAACTGGGCCTAGACAGCTAGCTCTCCGCTCTTGCTCGATATTTGCTGTTGGCCGAGTTTTATCTTATCGCCCCCAGTAACTCTCTACAAAACCCACTGCAATGTTTTTCTTTGCCGAGCGAGTGCAAAAATCACGGATGGTTGGCAACGCGAACGGTTGAGTGAAAATAAGGCCATAAATAAATAACTCCGCCACTTTCCGCAGAGTTCGGTAGCCAAGTGTCGAAGTCAACCCATGTTAGTTATTGTTAGTTACATTATCTATATTCCAGCTATCTGAGCCTTGGGAGACTTGGCCCCTCATCGATTAATGCACTCAATTTCATATCATTCCTATCGCTGTCACTTACATATGTAAATATTTTGATAGCAATGCCACAAATTTGTGTTTAAATACATAAATACCTATCGGCTATGATAAGATAAAATAAAAATGTTGAACAACAAAAAAGTAAAATAAAATAAAAACAGAACTCGTGGATGACTTCAGTTCGCTGGGAGACACGGCGCAGACAGGGCAAAAGTTCAAAAGCTGTTCGGGATTATCAGGAGAAATCTATACGAACGATGGTAATCTGTGAGATTGAGTTCAGCAATAATCCCCGGGGGATTTTCTATGCGGGCCAATTGATTTCTGGACAGGTGGTAATCAAAACTGAAAAGGCAAAACCAGTTAAGGGTAAGAGGTCTGATTCATTGTCTTCGCGTGTGTTATCGCTTTCCGGAGGGGAACTTTGTTTGGGGGCTGTGTTAAGTGAATTTAAAATGCATGCATTGCAAGTTCTAAAAATATCCGATATTTGAACATGCAGCTGTGGTTCTTCAGATCAAAGGATTCGCCGAAACCCACTGGACGGATCCTGAGTTCGACTCGGAGGATCAGTCGAGTGGTGAGTCATTCAAGGGACATGTGGACTATGTGGCCACTAGGGCCTATCTGCACGGATCGAGCTCCAGCATAGGTGTGTGTTCCAAGACAATAAATTTCAATAAATCAAGAGATAAAGAAATCAAAGCTCCATTTCAGAGGTGATTATTGAGCCGGGCACGAGCACGTATAGATTCGCCTGTCAGTTGCCCATCACATGTCCCTCTTCGTTCGAGGGAACCCATGGACGTGTTCGATACTTGGTCAATGTGAGATTCCTGAGGCCCTGGAAATTCGATCAGAACTTTGGTCGCAGCTTCACGGTGCTCAAGGTAATGGACTTGAACACCGAGAGCCTAATGCTGAGGGTAAGTCGGGGGTGTATTTTAAGCTTACCTAATTTCTTGACATAATTTAAGTTTCTGGTAATCAAATTACTTGGCATTGGTAATTGTAGAATACGGTCTTGACTGACTTCTCAAGTATTCCTTATTAATAAAACATTTGTAAATGTTCAAGGTACCCACCCAGGTGGAGTCGCAAAGGACCTACTGCTGCTTTCCCTGTCGTTCAGATCCGCTCAGCATTCGGCTCTCCTTGCCACAGGGTGGCTTTGTGCCTGGCCAGACTGTACCTGTGAGCGTAATGGTCTGTAATGACAGCAGCATCGCCGTCGAGGATATCACTGTGAGACTGGCCATGGTGGTTATTTACTACAGTCAACCACCGACGGCGGACACTAACAAGGATCGTTTCGTAATGGTTCAGAAAATCGGAGAGGGTGCCCCTGCGAAGTGCCGAAAGCAATTCACCTTTGACATCCGGGTTCCGGCAACGCCGCCCACTTGCTTCAACTTGTGCAGCATCATCCAGATCGGATATCAGGTGGAAGCGGAGGCCAGGGTCAAGGGTTGTCATGCGAATCAATCGGTTCACATGCCGGTGACCATTGGCAGTGTACCACTCACCAAGCAGTTGCAAAAGGAGGCCAGGATTTGGGGAGAAGATTTGCCGCCGCAACAATTGGATGCCAAAACGTTGGTTTTGATTGAAAATGAAGAGGTCGTGGAACCAGTTGGACCCCTAAATCCTTGGGCTGCAGATACCTCAATTGGTGGGTAAATCTAAATGATTTATATAGAAATCTAAACAAAAAGTGATCTTATATGACATAGATAGAAAATAGGATCGAATTTTAAATATATATACTTTTTTATATTGTTTTTTCAGCACCTCCTCACTATGCCGAAGCAAAACACATCTCACCAGAACCCCAAAAAAACTTAAAAGCTAAAAATAAATCCATAAAAAAATCAACCAAAGAGTCAAATGACAAACAGGGACAGAAAATTGTGTTTACTCCCTTATATGCTGTTTTTGATCTGGAAAATCAAACGGACGAATGGATTCTGAGGTCCAATGAAGCAAAAACTGATGGCGGCTATGCAAATGAAGATGTGGACAGAAGCACTTGGCTTTAAAAGGCTTTGGTTTTGTTAAAACCAACCAACATAAATTATTATTTAATTATTTAGCTATTCAAATAAACGAAACGTCCTACTATCATTGCTGACAGCGTACTGGGAACACTTTTTGAAAAGGATTAGTGTCAGTGAGCAATATTTGTTTGGGTTGGGCCTCTATCTTATCGTAAAAATTAGCCAGGAACAAGTGCAAATGACTGATACGACGCCGTTGGAGGATTGATTTGAGTTGAGTGTAATACTTGAGTGAGTCCAATTACAGTTGGGGGGTTTTTTGTGGTTATCTTTTATCTTTGTTATCAGTAATAAAACTGATCACACTGGTGGTAATCAATGTAAAATATATTTCGTTGGCCAAGAACTATGATTGTATCGATAAGATAAGTGAAACGAAAGGTTGCAGAAGAATAAAAGAAGTAGATTGAAGGCTGTTTTGTTCAGTTTGCTTTTGACCATTAAAGAGGAAAGAGCTCAACAGTTGATTGAGGCCATAAATAATAACAACCGCGTGATACATCCATAAATTTTCAGTAGAAAAACATGGGAATCATTTGCCAGATTCTGTTTCACAACAATGTTCAAGGAGTATTCTATGCGGGCCAAACGATTTCTGGCACAGTGACTCTGAGCACGGATAAGGTCAAAGAGATTAAAGGTGAGTGCACGAATCTCATCAGGAATAACAGCGATGATTCATTTCCTGATTTCTCCGCTTATCAGCCATCAGACTAAAGGTGAAAGGTTTTGCCGAAACCCATTGGACTGAGAGCAAAACCGATTCGAACAACAAGTCCACCTCCGAATCGTATAATGGCTTTGAGAAATATCTTTCCAGCAAAGTTTATCTGTTGGGTTCTGAAACGAGTTCGGGTAAGATATATTTTTGACCAATTGAAGTGCACTTTATAAATCCATATACTTATTAAAGAAATGTCATTGGAGCCGGGCGTAAGAACTTACAATTTTGCCTTCCAAATCCCTATCCACTGTCCGTCTTCCTTTGAGGGGACTCACGGTCGTATACGTTATATGGTGGATGTCAATATCCTGCAGGCCTGGAAGTATGGCAGTGTGTTCACAAGGCCATTCACTGTAGTCCAGGTGATGGATATGCAAACTTATCAATCGGTTTCTCAGGTGGGTTTATAGACTAACAAAGAAAGGAATAATTTAACAATTATTTACATTTTAATATCCTATTATTTAGGTTCCCGTTCAGGCTAGGAGCGAGAAGACCTTTGGCGTCTGGCCCTTCCGCTCGTCTCCACTGAGCCTGGAGTTGACCCTGCCACAAACTGGCTTCGTGCCCGGTCAGACCGTCCCCCTGAAGGTTTTGGTGGGTAACGATAGCAGCATTCGGGTGCATGAGATGAAAGTGGGTCTGGCCATGATGATCACCTACATTAGTGATCTGAGTTCCGGCATTAAACTGGAACGAATTTCCGTGGCCAAGCTAAAGGCTGATGGCGTAATGAGAAACTCCCGAAAGATGTACGAATTCCAACTGATAATTCCTTCCACGCCACCGACTAGTATGCATCTGTGTCGCATTGTCAAGATCGGTTATCAGATAGAAGTTGTGGCCAAGGTCAAGGGCATGCACATCAATGGAACTCTGGTGACGCCGGTTACCATTTGTGGGGTTCCCATTGTGCCACCGACGGTGCATTACGTACCAGATGGATCAGGAGCCCCTAATGAAGGAGTCTTGACATTGTTTGATGGTGAGGGTGCCTGTGCCCCAGCTGCTCCTCCGTATCCCTGGTCAGAAACCTCCACTTTGCGTGAGTATATTTGATCTTTAGTTGCATACTTAAAATTATATGTATTTAATAATGTTTACAGCACCGCCTAGCTATGCTGAGGCCATGCACTTTCAACCTGATCCGGCGAAGTCGGAACAAAAGCTGGAGGAGTCCCAGTCACATTCTTCGGAGCAGAAGCAGCCTTTCAAGCCTCTGTATCCCATTTACAATGTACCAAGTCCAACTGAGGAAAAGAAGGCAGATCCTGGATTGGATAAAGAGGAAAAGAAGTGAAGGATCAGGCAAAATATTTCCGAATTTGAGTGATAAACTTTGAACAATCCTTGGTCAGCTTATCAAGGATTTCTTTGGGCTTTTCCCAGTTCCATCGGCTCTTTGTTGCGTGGCTCCCGTTGGCGTAATGTACGAGTATATTTCAAAATTGTGACAGCGATAAGATAAAACATGGCCTGGCCATCGCTACCAATATATAGAACCGCCGCAATGTTTGTTTCATTCTCAGTTCGTTTCTGGCAGCCAACTCGGCGTGTGGTTCCTATAGCTTCTCCGAAGTTACAGAGTAAATACGCAGCAGAGTTGGGCATTAAAATCAAATCAGTTGTGTTTGCAACGGCATCAGGAGCGGATCGGGCAATAAATAGCAGGCAATAGCAATTACAGATTCAATTACAATTATGGCTGTTACCTGTGAAATCGACTTCGATAACAATCCCCATGGCACCTACTTTGGTGGCCAAGTTGTGAGCGGCAGGGTAACGCTGCGTCTGGACAAAGTGAAGTTGGTGAAAGGTGAGAGTGGCTCTTTCTTTCGAGATTCTCCAGCTTGAAACTGTGGTTTTTTTGGGCGATACCATTAGCATGACTCATGCTTATCTTATCGGTGAATTTTTGAGTGCGGTTAAACGGTTTGCAGCACAGATCGAGCCGGATGATTCATATTATTTATAATTGCCAGCCGACCACACGTGCAAAATCTAACGCCAACGGAGAGCGGAGAGGTGTTCGATGGCCAAACACAAATGCATTAATGATAAATATTTGCGGGCGATAAGATTATAAATATATTTTTAAAATAATCAATGGTTTCGCATTAACTGACATTAAATATGGGTAGATACATAGAGGCACTCTGGGAAAAGACAGAATCAGATATCCATTAAATAAAAGCTTTTAATGGGAATCGATTCATTAGGAAACTAGGTGAAAGCCTCGAATTAATTAATAAAAAGAGTATAAAGATACTATTTATTTGAAATAATTTCTTTAGTCCATATTACATTTTACCTCATTAATAAAAATCCAATAATCCAAAAACATTCCAAAATATTATTTCTTGCTGCTGCTTTTAGGGGAACATAAACACAAATTGGTTTTCAATTGAAATGTAAAGACTTTTTACCACCCTAAAATAAATATATGTAGTTTGGCAATAAAAATCTAATCGGTATCTTGCGATATGAAATTGCAATCAAAATAAAAACTACCTAAAAAAATAAATAAATATAATAAATGTTTACCATATGTGTTTGTATATTGTTTGTATCTCCCCCTCAAAGCTGTCACGTTGAATATAACCGGATATGCTGAGACACGATGGAGCGAAAGGGTAACCACAAACAGAAGGAGGAGACGTCGCACGTTCTATGGCCGCGAGGATTATATTGCATCCAAAACTTTTCTGGTGGGCTCCAATCTCAGCTGTAAGTTTGCGTTACTCCGGGAAGGCATAGATCGATTTCTTATTGCTTATGTTATTTACAGCGCAAGTTCCCATTGAAGCCGGCATTCACACGTACAACTTCACTTGCCAGATCCCCACCGAGTGTCCCTCGTCCTTTGAGGGTCTCAACGGAAGGGTTCGTTATATGACCAATGTGACCCTGGTCAGACCCTGGAAATTCGACCAGAGCTACACACGATGCTTTACAGTTCTTAAGGTTATGGACCTCAATTTCGACAGTCCCCTGCTGAGGGTGGGTTTGGTATAAATTTTAATATTTGTAAACTGTATTAATCCTCCTTGCTTTGCCAGGTTCCCGCGCACAGTGAGACCTCGAAGACGTACTGCTGCTGGCCCTGCAAATCGGATCCTCTGTCCCTCCAGCTGACGCTTCCTCAAACTGGCTTTGTGCCTGGCCAGAGCATTCCGCTCAGTGTGCTGGTTACCAACGAGAGTCATATTCCAGTGGAGCAGCTGCTGATGACATTTGTGATGCTGGTGACATGCCACAGCAAGCCCCCCTCAATGCCCAATACCACCTCGGAGCGGCTGGTGGTCAACACATTGAAGGGAGACTCCGTACAGAGGAACTGCAAGAAGCTCTTCAACTACGAGATTAGAGTGCCAGCCACTCCGCCTACCTGCTTCAACCTGTGCGGTATCATCCAGATCGCATATCAAGTGGAGGTTGAGGCCCAGGTAAAGGGGTGTCACCACAACGAGGTGGTCAGCATTCCCGTGACCATTGGCAGTGTTCCGCTGTCCCAGCATATGCTGATCCAGCCACGGGGTTTGATCAATCAGCCTTTGGATGTTAATGGTTTGGGTGGTGAACATATAGCCACTGCTCCTCCTCCGAACGCCGCCAATCCCTGGGCTATCGATGATTCTATTCGTAAGTTTGCTTATTTTAATATATTTTAAAATTCTAATAAATTACTTTATTTTTTAGCTCCTCCCAACTATCAGGAGGCTCTGCACATGCGCACCACGGCTGACACAAAGACCGATGACCTTGACGATCCGGAGCCAGTACCGCCCAATACTCTCAATCTGGATGGCACAGCCTATAGGCCACTGTATCCAGTCTTCGACATTCCAAGTCCCTCGGCTCCTCCGCCATCTGATTATACCCAGAACTATATGGCCGAGAGGGCCTTCGTCAATCCTGGAATGGATGCGGACAAGGACAAGGGAACTTGGCTATAACAAGAGAGAAATACGATCACGTTTAACATATATGAAATGTACTTACGATAATGTATGTTTTGTGAATAAAATGAAATTACAAATATTTTCTATAACCTTAACTAAGTATATATTTGTATATATTTATTAGATTTAACTCCTTGAAATCTGAGGCTTTTGAACATGAGTAATGAAAAGTAAAGGGAAATATCGTTTTCAAGCTATTTTTCTCAATTTATGCATATTAAATTCGATATTTTCTTAATTTATATCTTATTAAATTCTTTTCCCTGATGCTAAAACAGACTAAAGTTATTTTCCATCTTGTGTATCATTTTCTAAAAACAACCTCTTATCAGCAAGCATATTGTCCTTCAAAGACTTACATTTCCAAATGAGATGCTGTAGCTATGGTAATACGAGGTCTCCCCCATCGGGTCGCCCCTACCAACATGAAAGCTTCGCTGAAAACTTCTCCATGGCCAAGGTCTTCGCTCTCAGCAGCGATAACACTTCCCCAAGGCGGAGAACTCCCTGACCGGCTCTTACCATTCCGATTCCATATCGTTTCCGGAGAAGCTCGTGCGGGTCTTCGGCTCGAAGTAGGGCGGTCGTTCTTATCGCTCGCCCCGCAAGCAGTTCGACGGTTTGCTACTTAAGTTAGTCGCAACTCGTTGCCCTGGCCATCGGTTTTAGCGGACTCCTGCGCGGACATTCGAACCTGAGGGAAAAATGGTCGTTACGTGTGAGATCAGCTTCGATAATAATAGGCACGGCACTTTCTACGCCGGTCAACTGGTCAATGGCTGCGTGACCCTAAAGTGCGACAGATCCAAGGAGGTTCAAGGTAATTATTCGAAGAATTCGTAAGAGAATCGCAATAGGGCCTGATTAAGTGTTTATATATAGCTTTATTTGGCCAGGCTATTATAAATATTTGCTCGATAACGATTTGTGTGTAGTAGATGTCGGGAATATATATTGTATATATATATGTATATATGACGACATTGACTTTAGCGGGCATTCTTTGGTGCGGAATGCATGAAGTTGATTGATAACACACCACAAAGCGTATGTATATATCTTGGTAATATTTTAATAGGGAGATTAGAAGGGTTTTTTGTTAAGTTTAAAAATACATTCGTAGGGAATTAAATTACGAAACGAATTATTAATGGTTAATTATTAATAGTACGCT
Organism: Drosophila seguyi; assembly: GCA_008042675.1. Classification (NCBI taxonomy): domain Eukaryota; kingdom Metazoa; phylum Arthropoda; class Insecta; order Diptera; family Drosophilidae; genus Drosophila; species Drosophila seguyi. Next base: position 134,032 of record VNJU01001056.1, on the reverse strand, counting down.
TGTGAGTGCATCGCATTTCATATATATAACACACCCCCTCTTAATACTAACTGATTATGTGTGCTGCTATCAATTGCTTTTCGGATTATCTATATATGAGCTTTCAAGATAAAATATCTCCATTACTCAACCCACTCTCACTCTCATTTTCTCGCCGTAACTCTCCTCATTTTCAGCCGTTCTGCTCAAGGTAGTTGGATATTCCATAACCAAATGGAACGAGAAAAGTCTGGGCTCGTCCAAGCTATACGCAGGCCGTGAGGATTATCTATCATCCAACACTTATCTGTTGGGTTCCGAGCAAAGTGAGTGAGATACGTCCATCTCGAGAGGTGTTTGCATTCATTAATGGTTTTATCTCCGGCCAGACAACAACAGACACACCATTCAGGCCGGCGTCCACAATTACACATTTGCCTGCCAGCTGCCCTACCAATGTCCCTCGTCCTTTGAGGGTCGCCATGGCTGCATCCGCTACATTGTCAAAGTCCTGCTGATCAGACCCTGGAAGTTTGATCAGGCCTACACGAAGGGCTTCACGGTGCTGAAGATGTTGGATCTGAATTTCGATACGCCTCAGTTGAGGGTAAGTGGAGCTCATTCCAGTTTTATTAATTTTTAATTTGTTTTTAAAACTTCCATAGTTGGCTGCCCACAGCGAGGGTTATCGCACCTTCTGCTGCGGTCCCTGCAAGACGGATCCCCTGAAGCTGGAGCTGCATTTGCCACAAGCTGGCTATGTGCCCGGCCAGCGGATACCCGTAACCGTGGTAGTGGTCAATAACACTGCCGTGGCCGTCTCCGAGCTGCGGCTCTCGCTCGTCATGCTGGTGCGCTATTACAGCGTGAGTCCGGAGCACTCGCGTGTGGAACGGATCATCATTTCGCGGGCCAAGGGCGACTCCGTGCTGAAGCAGTGCACTCGCTCCCTGACCATCGACCTGCCCGTGCCCTCCACTCCGCCCACCTGCGTAGAGCTGAGTAACCTCATTCAGATCGCCTACCAGCTAGAGGTTGAGGCGCTCGTGAAGAGCCTGCGGGAGCAGCAGCTGATGGTTATGCCAGTCACCATTGGCACCATTCCGCTGCCAGTTGCCGGCATCGTGGTTCAGCAGCCTCCCCGTCGAAGTGGTCACTACGAGGGTCCTCAAGCCAGAAGGGATCCTCCCGACGAGCTGCCCATTGTTTCGGCACTGGGCAATGTTCCCAACGATCCAACCCCCAGTTCAGCGGATTTGGGTGAGTGAATGCTTGCATAGATTTAAATATGAATATATTGTTTGTCAAAAATTATATACGTGCCCGTGAACCCGTAATGATTAATTGCAATCTTATCTAAAAAGATTTGAATGAAATGGGAACCCGGTTATCGTTTGATATCGCTAATTGTGATGTCAAACATTGCCTAAAAGCTATTCAATATAGTATATTTTTTTTATGGTACGTAATTTATAGAATTTATTTTTAACAGAAAGGAAAGAAACTATTTTACTTTACTAGATTAACTAGATCCAAACTTAGAAGGAAAATTAAATGTAGAGAAGAAGAGTGATATGATAAAATTTCCAATTATTATAAAACTATTTTAATATGTATTATATGAAAACAAGAAACGAAGCAAATTTCGGCATACCGAAGTTTGAATGCCCTTGCAGCTTGATCGCTTCTTATTATTTAATAAAACTAAATATCATACTTTTCAAATACCTTAGATCTTCCCAAATACGAGGAATCCAAGCACACGCATCGCGGCAACATCAACGAGGAGGAGTTGAACGCCTTCGGAACAAACGAGTTCGCCCCACTGTATCCCGTGTACAGCATCCCGAGTCCCACGCCCGTGCTTTCAGCGAATACACGGAATGCGGGCTTCGTCAATCAGAGCTTTGTTAAATAAAGCTTTTTACTTCTTTCCCTTTTTTATGTTCACATGATTTGTATACAAAAAATAAAAAACAAACATTGCTTGAATTTTGGGATAAACCATGGGGTTCACGATTAAAAACAAATGCAATTTGATATATTAAAAGGTTTTTAGGAATTTTTCACAGTGCCACACGTATTATTACCAAGCCAGAAAATGTCATTTGCCTTCTGAGTCCACGAGGAATTTAAAATTTTGATTTAGCTCAGGTATGAAAGCACTTTATGTTGAAGCACCCAATTAAATTTTTATACCCTTGCAGGGTATTATAATTTTAGTCAGAAGTTTGCAACGCAGTGAAGGAGACATTTCCGACCCTATATAGTATATATATTATTGATCAGCATCAACAGCCGAGTCGATCTAGCCATGTCCGTCTGTCCGTCTGTCCGTCTGTCCGTCCGTTTCTACGCAAACTAGTCTCTCAGTTTTTAAGCTATCTGAATGAAACTTTGCAGATAGTCTTCTATATGCTCTCACTACTATATAAGTCGGAACGGGCCGGATCGGACTATATCATATAGCTGCCATAGGAACGATCGGTAAATTTTAATGAAAAAAATTATAACTTAACCAATTTTTAAGATATTTGCATAAAATTTTAGATCTGACCATTTTGTATTATTTTAAAATTTCGGTTTAAATTTTATGAAAATTGGACATCTATATCATATAGCTGTCATAGGACCGATCGGAAAATTTTGAGAAAAAAAATCTAACTAAGCCAATTTTCCACATATTTTTATGAAATTTGAGACATGGCCATTTTGTATTATTTCAGAATTTCGGTTTTAATTTGATAAAGATCGGACTACTGTATCATATAACTGCCATAGGAATATATACATATGTATATCTGTTTGGCTATGTTGCTTGCAACATTTTTCGCCAGCAACATTTTTTGCTGGAAAGCGAAAAAGTCAAAACATTTTTCTTCTTTTACGTACTGCAAGGGTATTTAATCTTCGGCATGCCGAAGTTAGCTTCCTTTCTTGTTAAGAATAATATTATTACAAAATCCAAGGTAATTGATGTTAGTAGCTCGCCTGAATATTAATTTTTTCTTCACAATTCTTTGAAACGAGGTGACGCGCAGACGTGCATAAATATATAATAATAAAACATAGGATAAAGAACAGAAAGCAAGGGGATAAAATAGATGCATAAGAAATGAATTCGCTAGGCACTTGAATTTAACGCGCATGGGCGCCATTTAGGAAGAAGGAGGGTCACATTGAAGCGAAAAGGCGATGGCCACACTGAAAAAAACTTAGTGAATTTTCAAATATATTCTAACACAAAAACAAAAAAAAAAACAACAACTCAAAGGAACTTCATAGATTATAAAGAAGAGATCAACTTGGATTTAGGTCATCTTCCAAATGTTTTCCTTCGGACGGATAATAATCACATTGGGCTAGCAGCTGCTTGGTAGCTGGTAATCACAGCAGCATTTATTGCTTGGACTCAGTCTATACCTAAAATATTAAGTTAATCAGTTTTAAATTTAAATATATATCTAATTAATGATATTGTATTCGAAGAACCGTTCTTAACGACTTATCTATTTCAAACATTAGTTTTCCCCAAATTTACTTGGCTGAAAACCTGCTTGACCTCTGCGTTTGACCAGGGTCAGCATTTCAAGAACAACTAAAGCCTATTCATTAAAGCGGCGGCAGTTCCATATGCCTCAAAACTTCCTTTAAAAGCTCGCTGTATCATCCACGTTTTCCCATTGGACTTAAATAGAGTATGTCTGATCGTGGCTACTTGCATGATCGCTTGTGATCGCACGTTTGCTTTTGATCGTATTTGATCGCATTTCTAGTAAGTTGTCCGGCACTCGACGTTCACAATTTTTGTTTCTTCTGTGGACTTCCCTGTGTCTTTCAATTTGATTATGCGCCTGCATGCAGTTAGTTTTAAAGCATGAAATATGCTTATACACTGCGAGAGATCAGATTAGCGCAGTTTTGCATCATTAGACTAGCGCCCCAATGCAGTTTTGATTTTCTTCCATAACTTGAAAGGTATTATGTTGTATGTTATGTGCTATCTGTATCAGTTAACTAACACCTGTTGTAATACGGAATGAAGATCGACAGTATTCTAGGGTGTTAAAAAAAATAATGATAGTGCCTTCTCCTGAAATATATCACAACATTCGAGATATGCATTGATCGAGGTGTAGGGCTTTTTCAAATAATTATGTTATGCAGGCACCGTAATCATTATAAGATATGTTATAAAAATCAAATGATAATGATTAATTTAACACCAGACCAAAAATGTCCAAGTTTAATTTATAATATATTTTATTTTTCGTGTTCTCGGCTTTGATTTCTTTTATTTACAACGATTTTTGTTTAGCTTCTTTATTTCACAACTTAGTTATTTTTCGGTCAATTCTGAATTTACTAATCTTATGTTTTCTATTCTCTCGAGACGATGAAATTTATCGGAATGCTAAGTACTTAATGCTAATGTGTAATGCTGACATTCTAAATGGGACGGTACGGATACCACCCATGCTAACAATTTATTTATTTATTATTATTTATATTAATCTTCCTAAAAGGGGATCTATTATTAAACGCTCGTATTTATTCACTTGTGGCTCTTTAAATTATTGTATTTCTATTAAAATATGAATTTTCATTTCCATGTACAACTGTTTTATGGTATGTTAATGACCTGTTCGACACTGCAGTGAACTGCAGGCACTTTACATTTTAATGCTGAAATAAAAATGCATTCATGTTGCTTTAAATCCGTATCTTTTTTAATATTAACCCCACACTTGGAGCAGCCATATGATCTTTTAGGCCTTCCCTCTTAACTTTTTTTCTAGGAGAGGTGGTGGGACTAGGCGCAAAAACATTACTGCCCTGCCCCTCACAATAGTGAGGGAGGACCTCGGTGTATTATAAAATGTGCCACCTTGGTTTATTCGTCCCGATGACGGTGTACAAGTATATGGGGTCCCGAGGCTGGAGTTAGTGGGCGGCGTTCGGAGGCTGGAGTTGATTTTTTTGTATATATTTAATCAGATAAAGTAGCGGATGTTGTACACCATAACCTATAACTATTATTGACAACTAATTTGTGTAGTTCTGGAAAATGTCAGAGAAGCAATTAGTAACTTACAGGCTCAACAGCTGCCTGAGTAAAGAGAAGGAGGTAATGAAAGGAAAGTAACAATTTGAACGGGTAGCTAAAGGCGAGGGAAATAAGCTCTGTGAGAGCAGAGTTGCTAACTGATTCTTTGACGAGCTAGCTGATTTAGTGTGACCCGTTTTCTTCTAGCTCGAGTAGCAATAACCCAAAGAAATTCCAAATCCAAAAAGAGCATGCCAGGTGAAGCAGGTGGCTGACGAGGTGGAGCAGCAGCACCAGAAGAAGACCGTAAGTTTCATTTGTATCATATAAAATAAATATTTAATTAATAATTCAATATTGTTAGGAAAGACAAAAAATTGGCGAACACTGCTCCATATGCTGGAAGAAGACCTTCACCATAGGGGACTTCAATAGACACATTTGCGGGAAACCCTCAAAATAAATGTTCAAAATGCAAATTTATTGGTGCAACCCAAACATCTTTAAAATTACACTTAGCTGCTGTGCATAATATAAAAGGTGCATGGAACTGTACAAAAAAAATTGTAAAACCACAGTTAAAAAAGCATAATTATATTTTTAATTTATCAAAATTTAATTTATTTAATTTTATTTCATTCATTTTTTAGATTTAGTAGATCTTGGTAAGCAGCCATTTTAATTAAGTTGAGACCACCAGCGAGGCGAAGAAGAATTATACAAAATGGCCAAATCTCAAATCTTATGCAAATATCTTATAAAATGGCTTAGTTAAATTTTCTTTCTCAAAATTTTCCGATCGATTCTATGGCAGTTATATGATATATTCGTCCGATCCGGCCCGTTCCGATGTATATAGTAGTGAGAGCATATAGAAGACTATCTGCAAACTTTCATTCAGATAGCTTCAAACTGAGGGACTATTTTGCGAAGAAACGGACGGACATGGCTAGATCGATTCGTCTGTTGATGCTGATCAAGAATATATATACCTTATAGGGTCGGAAATGTCTCCTTCACTGCGTTGCAAACTTCTGACTAAAATTATAATACCCTGCAAGGGTATAAAAATTACATTTAAATCGAAAAGACAAATTATGTTTTTCTTCTATTTTGCAGATTTCACGTCCGCCGTTTACCGCGACAACTTTTGCCTTGCAGTTCTTTGATGGACAGCGTTTTCCGATCGTTTTTATTGTAGTGCGTACCTCTACCACTTCAAATTTTCTTTTAGCTAAAACCATCTGTGATGAGTTGAAAGCTAAAAAGTTGTATCAGTATCTTTTGGCCTTTGTCGCTGATGCAAACAGTGTAAATTTACCAATTTCAAAAGTCAGTCCAACAATCCAACCATTTTGGGGCCTCTTTGGTGAAAACTCACCATAGTGATTCAGTAAATACTAATTTACTATTCACGAAAGTTTACCATTCAACTTTCTTACGGAATAATGGGAGTCCGTAAATTGAGGATTGGAAACGTTTTGCACGTGACAGCTGACATTATATCCAAACAAATTCAAAAGTTAGAAAACGTATCTAACAATTACTTTGCAATTGAGCGTGAAGCTCCGACCTTCACGAATAACAATTGACTCGAAGATACGGGGGTATATAAAGCGGGCATGTGTCTTCTCCTAGTACTAAGATTGGTCGGCTTGCAAGAACCTATCTATTCTACTTTTCCAGATTTTTCACGGTGTCATCGGCTCGGCTCGCAAAAACTGAATTAGCTGTAAGCCACTGCTCGATACCCGATAATTCCTCGCTTACGGATTAGCTACCAAGCTGCCATATCGCAGGGATCGCCCGATAACTATCATCTGTTCAGGGCTGGTGCCCTCGCATATTGTTGGCGTTGTCAGATTTTGTCCCCCTCTTTTTTATTCATTAAAAGTAATAGTAAACATAATAATAATTATAGCAATTCAGACCGCTTCATGCGTGCTTTTTTCCAGAACGATAGCAAATATCAGAGATATTAATAATACAAATAATAATGACGCGCGGGGTGTAATTTACCAGATTATTGTTTAGTAGCAAAAAAAAGTTTGATTAGCAAAAAAAAAATCTTAATAAAAATCGTAATTTAAAAGCCAAAATAAACTAAGAAAAAAGCGGATCTTTTTATATATAATTTTAGTCAGAAGTTTGCAACGCAGTGAAGGAGCCATATCCGACCCTATAAAGTATATATATTCTTGATCAGTATCAATAGCCGAGTCGATCTAGCCATGTACGTCTGTCCGTCTGTCCGTCTTTCCGTCTTTCCGTCTGTCCGTCCGTCCGTTTCTACGCAAACTAGTCCCTCAGTTTTGAAGCTATCTGAATGAAATGGATCGGACGACTTTATCATACAGCTGTCATGAAGGATCGGTAAATTTTAATGAAAAAAATTATAATTAAGATGTTTGCATAAAATTTTAGATCTGACCGTTCGGTATTATTTTAGATTTCGGTTTTATATTATTTTATAATTTCGGTTTTAATTTTATCAAAATCGGACGACTATATCATAGGAATATATATATCTGTTTGGCTTTGTTGCTTGCAACATTGTTCGCCAGCAACATTCTGCACTGGCAACATTTATTTTATGACAGTACCCGAGAAAGCGAAAAAGACAGAACATTTTTCTTCTTCTTCTTCTAATTACTTCAAGGGTATTTAAACTTCGGCCTGCCGAAGTTAGCTTTCTTTCTTGTTTTAAGACATTTTTGTGTTTTATTCTTTTATCATTACAGACATATAATATTAACCACAAAAGAGAAATTCTCATTAGTTAATAATGTTTGTTTCGCTATCTCCTGGTACAAATTAAAGTAAGTCCGCAGTTCACCATAGAAAATTGAAGAAATCGAAATCGCAAATGGCAGAGTCTGAAATTATGTTATCCTTTCGTATTCGTATGGAATAAAATCTAAGAAATTGGTGCAAAACTCTTGCTTTTGCTAAACTTTCCATTATTAGTCCAGTCCAATTTTCAGTCATTACTATGTAAAGATACATATATCAAGTAAAAGAATCTATAACAAACGTAGATAGCTAACCTTTTCAGAAGAAGCACAAGAGTGCTGCGCTTCAGGACGAACAAGACGAAAATAATCAGGCCGAAGCAAGAGTCACAGTATAGACACATCTTTCGAAGAATGTTCCAATCAGCCCAGATAGAGACTAGGCGTACGCTCCACTGTATGTCCATCACGAACACCAGCCGTAAAAACAATTTATACCTGTAATCGGATTGTAGAAACCCAAATCTCACGATATGATTGTTACCTAGTAAATCTTACGTTTGCATTCTTGCGTTCAGGTTCCTGGCCCTCTCATCCAGGTCGGAAAAGTGACTCAGTAAGAGTTTTACTTTTATAATGCTGATGGTGGTCAGTATAAAGAGGATTGAGTTTAATGCCACTTGTATTATCGTTGGAAACATTGTGTAGCCATCATAGGACAGGCCCACTGAAAATAAGGAACAATAACTTTTCTTGGAATCCTTGTTAGACAAATCACAACAGCTTACCTTTTAAATAACAGCCCTGCCAACCAATACCGGGCACCCAGTCCACCTGTTTGGGATTGCTTTCCCAAATCTGATCAAAAATAAAGATTACTCCAGTTACGATAACTGCCGTTCCCCAGGCAAAGATGCTGTAGGCTCCAAAGCTATATTCAGACTCAGCTCTATTGACCGAAGTAATGCCTCTCCAAAGCTGATGGCTTATGGACAAGAGCCAAGAGAGTTTGGCAATTATGAAAAAGCACTTGGAACAAGCTGTAATTTAAGTTCAAACAATAAATTTCTGTTTACAAATAGTTTTTCTTATTGTAATAAATGTTTAGCTCGTTTGAATTTATACTCGAATTTAATTTGTATTGGTCAATAACATACATACCTCGTATAGTGCATAACTGCAAAGGTATATGAATGGTATTGAGCGTTAGATGAATAAAATGAATAAGCGTAGTTATCATGTAACAGATAAAACACTTTCCGTGCAGATTCCGGAGTTTCCTCACGTAGAGATACACTGCGATTGTGAGTAACAAGAAAACTTCTGAAACCCACATGACTGCAGACGGGAAAGAAAAAAATATAAGGACGAAAAGTAGCTAAGTGTCTATACTAAACTGACTATTCTTACGTTCTCTTTCGCCTGGTTGAAGTATCTGCGGCGTCTCATAATAAAGATTATTATGAGACGCAACCACAAAGGACTCTGACTTGCCTGAAGTGAACTGATTCGGATGGAGACAGTCATATCCCCTAAACTTAATCGTGGAACTGTTGAGTAGTACACTTCCGTTCTTAGAATGTGAAGTTAGTATTGGAACCACATATTAAAAAATACGACGCACCTCGAGTAATTTGAACTTACCTTCTTCCCAAACATCCCCCCACCGCATTCGATCTCTCAATACGATAAAATCCTTCAGCAAGTTCCTGTTCACCTCGGAGCCGTTACTTAGTGTCACTTTCAGGAAGGGGTTTATTTCACTTAGCTTCTCCATCAGGCCGTCGATGCATTTGTTATTGGATGCATCCCAATCTTTAAAGCGACAACAGATCCATATGCAAGGCTTCAGGTGACAGACACATCCGCGTATGTGCCTTCTTACTGATTGCTTGAGTTTTCTCTCCGTTGTTATGTAGTCATATTGACCAGTCATGTTGACCGGAATTTCGAGGTCCAGGTATATATAAGACCCATTTTGGAGCCTCTGACTCGACGATATATTAACTGTTTCTAGGAAGTGGCAATCGGGAATATCCGTTTTCGCTGTTTTTAACATAATAAGCTTAATTAATAATCCAAAAATAATAGAATAAGACCACATTTTGCTTTGAATAGTAATCAACGAAAAAAAGTTTTCGACTAAATTTTAATTAGTTTCGTGCTCGGAGTTATATAGCATTCTGCAAAGTAACTACCTAAAAAGTACATACAGTGGCTCGCAGCTTATTTAGTGTAGTGAGGAAGCAAGAATTATAAAGGCCCTTGTAGCTAAACCACGATAAAAAATTTTAATGCAGTACTTTTAGTTCTTGTATTAATTTTAATAATGTACAAATACAAAATTCTTAATTTTAAAAAGAATGGAGTAATTTAACAAAAATAAATTTATGAACCTTTTTCATGCCGCAGCTTATTTCGTGCAATAACTTTGAATTAACAAATTATTATAAATTTGTTCTATAACATTTTGTGTAGCCTCTTCTCTTATTCTGAGTACCTTTTGGAAGATTATTAATCGAACTAATCAATTTTTGAAGGTCTCTAGATTAATTTTAAGCAATTCTCCTAGTCCACCAATGTTTCCTTAAATTTTAGTTATAAATTGAAACGATACCGTATGGCCAGGCTTTATTCACTTCGCATCAAGTTAGCATTTTATTTTGAATGAAACATTTTGGAACATAGACGCCCCCTCCCATTCTTCGCAGAACCTTAAAGGTGCATGTTGGGTATCTTGGTTTTGGGTCTCCACCAATCACTTTTCCCCTACCATTAGGGTTAAATCGGTTAATCTCGAAATCATTGGTAAAGATAAAGACATTTCAAAAGCAAATCGCCCAAATTATAGGCTCCTAAAAATTCTAGAGGAGATTACGTTTGTTATCCTTATAAATTTTTATGCTACTTCAAGATGCAATTGTGCAAGAAGGGGTGCACTAAATCAACACTAAACTTGGTGCCTATTTTGTGGTCTACCTCTAAAACAAATTTTACAGGATATTCCTTTATTTTTCGCAGTTTTACGCTGATTTATTTTGTCTTTAATTGATAGAGATCTAATTATGGCATTTTACTTATTTCCTCATAACTTTTTGTTTTACTGTGGTTATAGCAAGAAACTTACAAAATATACATGAGCTGGCAACACTAATTCCGAAAAAAATGTAAGCCCAAAAAGCACAATTTCTGAAATGTTAGCTGGCTGCGGCGTGAAAAATGGCATACATTTGTTTTTTAATATTGCCCTTTGGTTGTTATAAGTAGGAAGATCATTTTATTAATTTAAAATGTAGGATATATGTTTTAAAATACTGCATATAAAATTTTTCGATATTTTTACTGGTATAGTAGCAGTGATGATTTAAACTTTAAATTTTTGACAGCACGAAATAAGCTGTGAGCGCCACTGTACATCAAATCAAATTATTTCTTATCAATTTGCATTTGCTTTGAAGAAATGACGATTCTTATCGAAAAATTCTACTATTCTTGGGGGTATTTGGTGCGCAGAGGCGTCTCAGTCGTCATTAAATACCCCATAAGGGTACTCTTAATGAATCCAGGCACACCCCTTGCTTTATTAAACATCCACGAAATTTGATCAGTTAAGTCAAGTGTAGGATTTGTCAGACTCCCAAATCATCAACTAATGTAGTTGTTTCCAAAGAGCGGTTCTTCACTTTTCGAAGGGGCCATTATAAATACTTAGTATAACAAAAAATTTTGAAATATTTTTTTGTTAAATGATATTTAATATATTTACTTTACCGTTTTGTCTAATCAGATTACTGACAATTTTTTATTCTTTTGAAACTTCCCTTTTAAACATAACTAACAAATTCAAATACTTCTTTTAGATGCTTGAAAGACATACATAACTTAAAATTTGTTTGAAAAAAGGGCGGCAAAATACGGATATGGTATATGGTCGTGTCTGGACTATGTTAAATATATAAAATCAAGCCAACTGGGTAATATTACATATTATAAAAAAATTATCTGGATTTCCTTCTAATTTATTTTTGATGCGATTTAAAATTAGAGTAAGTCCACAGTTCAATAATATGCGATGTTAAGTTTTTATGCCCATAGAAAATACAATGGCAGAGTATGAAATGATGTTATCCTCATTCAGAGTATTCGTATGAAATAAGATCTAAGAACTCCGTGGAAAACTCTCGCAAGTCTTGCTATCCTTGGTCCAGTCAAATTTTTAGTCATTACTATGTAAAGATAAATCAAGTTATTAAGAATCTATAATAAAAGTAGATAGCTAACCTTTTCAGAAGAAGCACAAGGGTGCTGCGCTTCAGGACGAACAAAACGAAAATAATCAGGCCGAAGCAAGAGTCACAGTATAGACACATATTTAGAAGAATGTTCCAATCAGCCCAGATAGAGACTAGGCGTACGCTCCACTGTATGTCCATCAAGAACACCAGCCGTAAAAACAATTTATACCTGTAATCGGATTTTAGAAAAAAAAATCTCACGATATGATTGTTACCTAGTAAATCTTACGTTTGCATTCTTGCGTTCAGGTTCCTGGCCCTCTCATTCTGGTCGGAAAAGTGACTCAGTAAGAGTTTTACTTTTATAATGCTGATGGTGGTCAGCATAAAGAGGATTGTGTTTAATGCCACTTGTATTATCGTTGTAAACATTGTGTAGCCATCATAGGACAGGCCCACTGAAAACAAGGAACAATAACTTTTCTTGGAATCCTTGTTAGAGAAATCAAAGCTTTCATAACAGCTTACTTTTTAAATAACATCCCTGCCAACCAATACCGGGCACCCAGTCCACCTGTTTGGGATCGCTTTCCCAAATCTGATCAAAAAGATAGATTACTCCAGTTACGATAGCTGCCGTTCCCCAGGCAAAGATGCTGTAGGCTCCAAAGCTATATTCAGACTCAGCCCTATTGACCGAAGTAATGCCTCTCCATAGCTGAAGGCTTATGGACAAGAGCCAAGAGAGTTTGGCAATTATGAAAAAGCACTTGGAACAAGCTGCCAATAAATGTAAGTTTACAAAAAGTATCTTTTCTTATTGTAATAAATGTATAGCTTGTTTGAATTTGTACTCAAATTTTAATTGAACTATTGAACTACATACATACCTCGTACAGTGCATAACTCCAAAGGTAGTTGATTGGTTAGATTGATAAAATAAAAAAACGTAGTTGTCATGTAACACGTAAAGCACTTTCCGTGAAGATTCCGGAGCTTCTTTACGTAGAGATACACAGCGATTGTGAGAACCAAGAAAACTTCTGAAAGCCACAAGACTGCAAAAAAGAAACAATGTTAGGTCGAAAGCTACTTCAATTACAACTACATATAGTAACTATACTTACGTTCTCTTTCGCCTGGCAGAAGCAGCAGCTGCGACTCATAATAAAGGTCATTATGAGACGCAACCACAAAGGACTCTGACTTGCCTGAAGTGAACTGATTCGGATGGAGACAGTCATATCCCCTAAACTTAATCGTGGAACTGTTGAGTAGTACACTTCCGTTCTTAGAATGTGAAGTTAGTATTGGAACCACATATTAAACAAGAAAGGAAGCTAACTTCGGCATGCCGAAGTTTAAATACCCTTGCAGTAAGTAGATAAAAAAGAAGAACAATATTCTGACTTTTTCGCTTTCTCGGGTACTGTCATAAAATAAATGTTGCCAGAGTGTTGCTGGCGAAAAATGTTGCTAGCAACAAAGCCAAACAGATATATATATTCCTATGGCAGCTATATGTTATAGTGGTCTGATTTTGATAAAATTAAAACCGAAATTCTGGAATAATACAAAATGGCTACGTCTAAAATTTTATGAAAATATGTGCAAAATTGGCTTAGTTAGATTTTTTTTCTTAAAATTTTCCGATCGGTCCTATGGAAGCTATATGATATACTTGTCCGATTTTGATAAAATTAAAACTGAAATTTTAAAATATAACCAAATGGTCAGATCTAAATTTTTATGCAAATATCTTAAAAATTGCTTAAGTTATAATTTTTTTCATTAAAATTTACCGATCGTTCCTATGGCAGCTATATGATATAGTCGTCCGA